>PVJA010018883.1:0-39251 GCA_004027025.1 Myocastor coypus
TGTTTATAAAAATTTATTTTAAGTTTTATGACTAGAAGAAAGAGTTCTAGCATTTGCTAAAAATGAAACTAACTGGAGATCATGTCTTCCACATCTGAAATTTGGAGTACTGTTTTAGATCCATACCATAATAATAACAATTTAGAAGCTGGGCGTGGTGGCGCATGCCTGTAATCCCAGCACTCAGGAGGCTGAGGCAGGAGGATCGGTGCGAGTTCGAGACCACCCTGGGCTACAAAAGTGAGCTCAAGGCCAGCCTGAACTGCATAGCAAGACCCTGTCTCAAAAAGACAAAAAAAAAAAAAAAAAAAAAAAAAAAAAAAAAAAAAAAAAAAAAAAAAACAAACAAAAAAAAAAACCAAACCAATTTAGAATACAATTTAGGCAATAACTGATCCTCCTAACTTACTTTCGAGTATTTATCACTACGTTACACTCCCACTACTACACATGTTGTGCTTTGCTGGCTGTATTTCTTAAGGCTTTCTGCTTGTACAGAAATGATCAGTTTATTGCATCAGATAATAGCCATTTCTTGTCATCACTCAAGAAAGACAGAGGACTAAAAGTTCAACTTATCACTCAATTTAAGAGACTGATAACCTCAAAAAAAAGAAACAATAAAAATGCAGCATATGTCAGAGGCCTGAATGTCTGGAAGCTCTTTGAAGAGTCACCAGTATGAGTCTCCATTGAAAGGATGAAGAGGAGAAAGTCTGATATTGACAGTTAATGAAATCAGCAAAATCACATCTACTCAGGCAGCATGAAGCTTTTCACCTGGACTGAAGGCCTACTGGATGGCCCCACCCATGATCAAGATGGGTGTTCTCACTATTGTCCGGCTTCATGCTGTTACTATCAATACCTCTATAGACACAAACAGAAGTGTGCTTTACTAATCTCCTGGGCAACTGCCAATCGAAACAACTTGAAAATCATCACCAATCTGACACCCAAAGTACATGCTTCATAAATCATACTTAATTTTCAAATAAAGACAACAGGAAACTGGCAAGTCTGATTAAAATGGAATAAATCTCCTAGGCGAAATGTAAAATTCTAAGGTTTTAGCAGAATGTAAGGCACTTCTTACCTACTGGGTTATTGCTTATGCTTCTCCAGACACTGCACATTTTAGTATTATGATGTAGATTGAATGTAGAAGAATCATTAGGTTAATATTATATGATACAGAGATAAAATGAATGAAAATAAACAGATGGGCGTAGCCGTAGGGCTGGGAGAGGAAGACACCTAAATATGAGTATTGAGATGTGCTATGTGTGTGTGCCCATTGGCCAAAAAGCTTGCAGTAATACTGTACCATAGACATGCACTCATACAAAACATGGAAAAAAATGATATCTCCTTAAGATGTGTGAATAGAAGGAACAACTATAGTCTTAACCATAGAGGGAAGAAAATGAACAGCCATGATGATTACAATCTTATTTCTGTACCTAGTTATGGGATACTAGCTTATATTTATAGTTATATAATTTTACTACCAATTCTGTCTTATTTCAGTAAGTACATCAGTGTGTCTTCGTTCTTTTCATAGCAGCAAAATGCATACTTTTTTTTTTCCTGAGGAGTATAGGCCATTTTCATCCTGGCTGGATTGGGTTGTTCTAGTTTTCCATTTATCTTAATAATGAGGCACATTAATACTCGAAAATGCCCTAGAAGTCTACAAGATTACAGAAGTACGTTTCATTACTACCATTGTGGAAAAACACTCCATTGTCCTTTTGGTAGTCTGAATCAATTGCCACCATAAACACCATAAGTCCATTCTCAACTTATTATCTCATAAGTATGAGTAGAAAACAATTGCCAAGTAGAGTTCTTAACATTGAGCACAATGAAATAATTGTTATGTCTCCTAATAGAAACACTCCTGACTCTAGAACTAGCTTCTAGGTCAGTACACCACAACATCAAGGGAATAGGAAGCAAACAATTTTGGTTGTGGATTACTAGTAGTTTTAGTAAATTGCAGCTTTTGTGTTTACACTTATTGATTCCAGATCTAAGAGTTGTGACTATGGGTGAAATATTACATTATATTGCATGCTGATTCATATCATATAGATCTTAGTGAGAAACTTGCTGTAATTCTTCTTTTATTGCCACATGGAATGTACTGTAATTATAGTCCAAATGGCTCTTCAGTGACACTATCAAACCAGCTATTTCAGAATCACCAGTAACATGTATGAATTCCTTCAGCTGGAGCTCATTGCTTCAGGTCTCTGACCATTAAGTGATATTTTTTGTTAGAAAAAATGGTATTCCAAATATCATGACAGTAGATAATGTACTCTATATGTTCACAGGTTATAGTTTTACAAGAACATAATCTACAGAGAAAACAGGTCCCTATCTACTATGGCTGTCTATTACAGCCAGAACAAAATTGTTCCACTTCCATGATGTAAGTGATCTAATGCACTCAACCCACCATCAGGTGTCTTCCTTATCACCAACAGGAGCAGTGCCATATGGGGGCTCAGCATTGGTTTCTGCTGCAGATAGAGAGGGCACTCAGGCTAGACAGTAGTTCAGTCAGCCTTGCTGAGGGAACTTTTCACTTTGACCCATATGTAATTTTCAGTCCTACAACCATGGACAATTTCTTCACGAATCCTCCAAGAAATGGCAAAGTAGAATTAATGAGAAAGCTGACTGCAATTCACAGAGGAGATCATCTTGGTTGCTTCATTTTTAAAATTTTTTTTCTGTCTTGTATTGAGACAGGGTCTCACTATGCAGTTGAGGCTGGCCTTGGGCTCACTTTGTAGGCCAGGCTGGTCTTGAACTCGCACCAATACTCCTGCCTCAGCCTCCCGAGTGCTGGGATTACAGGCGGTTGCTTCATTTTAAAGTCTCTATTGATGAGCTCACTTTTTGATGTATTGCTTAAGTTCCATAGGAACATTCATAGGACATGAAGAAGTGCATCCTAGCTAGAAGAACTTACTCATGGGAGCAGTATCTTGAGGAAGGTATGTTCACTGATTTTGTACTCCTGTGCTCTTCTTATTGGGTGTAATGACTTGAGCATCTTTCCTTCACGGTGACACTCTGTCTTCTCTGTGGGACTCCAGTGATAATGAAACTGCTGAGCAATGTACTGCTATTTCTCACCTCCTGCTTTGCATGTTTGATTCCTTCAGCCTGCCTGCTTGCTCTTATGCTGCTTCAGAGATACCGTAACAATGAGCAGCTCTTTGCTCAAGACTGGTAGGATGTCACTTAGCTTAATATAGGCTTTGGCTGTTTCAGGGAGAGTTGGCATATAATTTATCCTCACAGCAGAGCATCTCTCTCTTCTGTACTTGAGGAAGGACCTACCTTATTGTGGCTTCTATCTTTTTTTCCCTGTATAATGATAAGGAAATTTGTGTATCTGTCTGAGCTGGTTTCATCAGGGAAATGTGGATAGCAACTTCTATGAATTACCTTGCGAAACAAACAAGCAAGCAATAAAAGCAAAGACAGTGTCCTACTGAAAATTTAGCTTCTAATACTGGGTAGACCTGTGCATATTTTCTACTTAGCAAGATATCTGAGGTCAATCGGAGATTATCTGAATCCAACAGTATCTAGTCAAGTAGATGACAATATTCACCCCAAGTAAATTTATTTGCCATATACTGAACTGAGTGTGAAGAGATCCTACCGAGCCATGACAGCAGTAAAACAACACTTATCTCTCTCTGCATTAGGAAAGAGTGGAGAGACATGAGGACTTTCTTTGCTCCAAGGTTCCTGTAGCTCTCTGTTCTCTTCTACCACTGCCCTAGCACACCAGGTCCAAGTTTTCATCCTACAACCCCCATCCTGATCCCACTCTAGAAGAATAAAGACAAGACACCCTGGGCTTGGAAGCTAAGATGCGTCCCCCTCAGACAACTATACACCCTGCTGTTTCTTCATATCTCAGACCTTCCTGTACAAAACCCACCATGCCTCTCCTTTACAGATTCAGTTTTTGCAAAACCTCAAAATTTTCCTGTGGTTGAAGCAGAATATACAATATTTTCCACTGATATGGTATTTGAGGCCCAAGTTTTCACCCACAGAAGCAGCACCTCACAACAAGCAGATCTCACAGCTCTGACCTGAGATCGACCCCGGGAAAAGGAACAATAGATAACATCTAGATGGACTCAAAATACACTTTTCACACCCTTAACAACCAAAGATAAATTATGCTAAATGAGGACTGCTTGCTACCAGAGATCATCCATCGTCAATTCACACCTAATAAAGGCATCCTGGAGGCAACGTTCCCACCTGCCCTAGATGGAATTACACAGTATAAGGATTATCAAAAATATACAGACCTCAGAGCACAGGGAAACTTTTCCAAATCAGAGAGTCAAGCAGTCTGCTGCCATCTTCACCAACCCACCTGCCCTCCAAGTGGCAATACCTATCCCTGACAGGTTCCATCCTCATCTAGTCCTCAGAAACTCTCAATACCAGAAACTCACAACCTATGAGAGATGGGTCCTTGACCAGGGAAAATATTGCCTTCTCACATTTGAAATTCACCTGATTCTCTCCTACCTCCCTGACCACTTGCACATAGGCTGAAAACCTCTCACCGGCTTACTCCAGCCTCTCATTTCATTCCCATTCTGCAAAGCCACACTAAGAACGATCTTTATAAGCTCTTCAGTCGGTATACTGACTCCCAGAGCTTTCTGCATCCCCCATTACTACTGAACGCACTAAGTTGATGGACCTCCCTTACTCAAGACTGGTACATTGACTGTGCACAAATGCCTCCAGTCAAAAAATTCACCTATCTCCTAGTGTGGCCATACAATGTCACAGGGTGGACGGAGAGATTCTCGATCATATTTCAGTATCCTGAGGCAGTCACAGAGCACTTCCAGTCAAATATCATCCCTCTATTTGTTCTGCTCACCTCGATCTCATCAGACAACTGGCCAGCTAAAACACACAAAATAATGGCACTAATTCTACAGCCTCTCCTAGTAGACTGGCAACTCCATACTTCCATAAAACCCATTGCTTAGGAAAGATAAAAGAAGCCAATAATATAATTAAGACCCAACTCACAAAACTCTCGCTATAGCTAACTACAGCTAAATAAAGATTGGCTATTCCCTCTCCCTCATGATCCTCCCAGACTCAGGAAAGCTCTCAAAACCCACTGGCTACCACCCTTTTGAACTGCTATATGGCCTCTCCCTTTTTCTGGTCCTTCCTTATCCCAACTCTAAAGCAACCTCCTAGAACACTAACTTTCCTCCCTGTAAGTACTCAGGCAGTGGATCTGAAAGCCAGTAAATTTCATCTTAGCTTCTCCCAACATCCAGAAAAAGGAAGAGGATATTACCAGCAGATTAGCTTGAGTAAAAACTTCACATGGTCACCCCTTCAAATCCAAGTGGACAGCCCTCGCCCTCAGCCATCTACAGCGCTCCAATGGCAGCCCACCCACAGGAACCACCATGGGTTTCATCGCTCTCCCAAAAAACTTCACACTCACATCCTGCTTCTCCAGGTCTCTACCAAGACCTTACCAGCTGCCAACGATTCTCACTGCAAATTGCAAGTGCTCGTCCTCCTCTCCTTGCTTCTTACCCCCATTCTTACATGGTCGGGCCTTGCTTGATCTCCCATTCATCAGTTCCCTAAGGCAGACCCATTCTTATGTCCTTTAGGCTCACTTGCTGGAACCTCTCCTGCCTCCTTTTCACTCACACTCAGACCCAAACTCCTTAGTGGATTCTCCCTTGGGTCCAAAATTCATCTTCCAAAAACATTCACTTTGTATTGCAAAGTCTCTTAGTGTCCACTCCTGGGCTTCTTTTGTGCTAAAGATCTCCAAACATGCAACTATATTCTCAATCTTGGCCTGCTTCCTACCTCCTCATCCATTTGGCCCACATCCTTGGACAATACCCAGTGTCAATCCCTTACCTCTAGTATAAGTTCTCTTTCCTTTTGCAAGAAATTGATCATAAGCTCCCCCAGTTAAACACTTATTTCTCTCCTTGTAATCCTTTGTCTTTTGGACTGAGGATCACACCTTCCCAGGAAACTTCTTTGTCTCTCCCATGGAACAGTACATTTTTTCACATTTAAGCCCATCCTTTGTCCAACTTCTCCAAATGCCTGGGTTGTTCATGGACTCTATGTCTATTCACAGTCATGCCTCCAGTCCTCAAATTCACAGCCAGGGTGTTTTGAGCAACCCTAACTGACTGGAACCACCAAGAGGTGACCACTAGCAGTCATCCTCCCTTTGGGTGTGGGATTGGAACTCTTTCCCTGATGTGCTTGTCGGAACTGTCCTCAGTCAAACGCCCTCACACACACATACCAGAACTTCCTGTAGGACACTTCCGTTCCTCTTAATTCAACTTTACCTTAAAGCAACACCTTCCCTGAGACCCCAAGAGCACAGCATTTGTGTCATCCTGCTTCGGAATGTCAGCAGTGCGAAGTCCACAAACAAAATCATGAATAGAAATGCCCAGCTCTGTTCACCATCAACCTCCATGTCTTAAATTTCTGCTGTGATCTCGTGCAGCACCTGACTCACCTTCCCTGGATAAACACCCCAACAGGGACACCATCCCTGCCCGGTGCCTGCTAATGCCTGCAGAAGATTTCCAACCAATGACTTCTTGTGGACAGGATGAGCTTCGTTTCATAGCAACAGGGTAAAATGCCAGGTGCCACACAGAAGGACCATGTAGGCTCTGCTCCCATCTTATACAGGAGCCATTCTCACCTGCAGCATAGGATGATGGCAAATGAAATTTCTAAGCTAAAAGAATCACTTTATTGATAATATTGATTTCTGATTCAACATATTATGGTCTCTTGGCTGTGAACAACCTCCTCTTATCTTGTCTGCCTACAAAATGGATTGAAACATGTACCCTAATAATCCTGGTCCTCAAAGTAGGTATACTCCCTGGGCACCCTGAGCTCCTAGTCACTGAACTGGCCCTTCTCTGACAATGACCCAAAGCCAGAATTCTCAAAGCCTAACTAACAGACCTTGGAATCTCTGCAGATGTGGGGATGGGAGATGTAGCAGTGGCTGTCTCCACCACACCTGGCAAGTGGCTCTCAGAAAAAAACTCTCCTTCAAGTATGAGGAAAAAGTGAAATACTTCCATGATAAGGAGCAACTAAAGAATTTCATGACATCAAAGCCAAACCTACACAGTATATTTAAAAACAATTAGAGAGAGACCAAAACGACCCAAACTCAACAAAGGAGACCAGAAAGAACCCACCAAATAGGGCAACCGATTAAACACAGGGGAAAAAGAGGTAAACAGTAGTAAGTAGAACTCATATCAATCATAAGTCAACACATTTGAAATATAACCATCAACGTAAATGGACTCAATTCTCTAAAGAAAGGATATAAACTGGCAGAGTATATAAGGAAGCAAAATCCAACCATATGCTATATACAAGTAACACACTTAACTCATAAAGAAACTCATAGGCTAAAAGTTAAAGGATGGAAAACAATACTACATGCACCAGCACCTCAGAGAAAAGAAGGGGTAGCAATCTTGTTTGAAGACACTCAAAATTTCAAACCAAGTTTGGTCAAATGAAATGAAGAAGGCCACTACATACTGGTTAGGGGGAAAATTCAAGACAAAGAGGTAAGACTCATAAATATGTATGCACTCACCATGGGAGCATCAAGTTATATAAGAAAAACCTTAATGGAAATGAAAAATCTCATATCCAATATCGCAATCTTAACAGGAGAACTTAACACCCCTTTATCCCAAAAAAGATAGGTCAAGCAGACAAAAATTTAAACTATTAAATGAGAAACACTAAATCTCCTGGAAAAGAAAATCAGAGGATATCTTTAAGACATCGGGGTAGGCAAAGAGTTCACAGACAAGAAACAAACCGCACGTTTAACACTCGAAATAATCAATAAATGGGACCTCCTCCTGCTGCGAAGTTTTTTCATTTCAAAAGAAATTGCCAACAGAGTGAAAAGACAATCCACAAATTTCTAAAAAATTTTAAGTAATAAGTATTCAGACAAAGTTCTTCTATCTAGAATTTATAAAGAAGTAATAACCATTAGGGTCCCCAGATTCAAAGATCCATTCCAGAAATGGGCATCTGAAATGAACACACACTTCTTAGAGAAAGAAATTCAACAGGCCTGTAAATACATGAGGAAATGCTCCACATCACTAGCCACTTGTGAAATGCAAATCAAAACAACACTTAGATACCATCTCACTCCAGAAAGAATGGCTACTATAAAGAAATCAACCAGCAACAAATGCTGGAGAGGCTGTGGGGGAAAAGGAACACTTCTGTACTGCTGGTGGAAATGCAGACTGGTGCAACCATTATGGAAAGCAGTGTGGAGAATCTTTTAAAAAACTAGAGCTGAAAATCCCATTCAACCCAGCTATCCCCCTACTGGGAATTTTTCCAGAAGAACTGAAAACATCTTATTATAGCGATATCTGTGCACCTATGTTCATAGCAGCACAATTTGTGATAGCCAAATCCTGTAAACAACCAAAATGCCCATCATCTGAAGAATGATTGAGAAATATGTGGTATTTTGTTAAAATAGAATATTACACAGGTATAAGAAATGATAAGCTAGAAGACTTCATATATAAATGGTTGTATCTTGAACATATACTCCTAAGTGAAATAAACCAGACCTACATATATACATATAGTATAGTCTCCCTAGTGTAAGGACTCAAAAGAAGAAATAAAGAAAGAAAGAAAGAAAGAAAGAAAGAAAGAAAGAAAGAAAGAAAGAAAGAAAGAAAGAAAGAAAGAGATAATAAATTTTGGTACTAGGAATCAATCTCAGGACTTTTCGTTTTCTTCATTCTCAATTATATATATATATATATATATATATATATATATATATATATATAATTTGTAGAAGAGTGACTTAAATACAAAATGCATTTGGAAGCATTAAAAGAAATTAATGCTTATTTAAAATGTTAATGTTTAATTGTTTGATCATTCTTACATATCTATATCTGTTGATCTATACTGATTTGACGGTGAAAATATGTTATGCAACCACTGTTACATTTTTTCTACTTTTGAAATTCTGCACTATGTGTACTCTTGTTACTGTTTTTTCTACCTTTGTGATATTTTTACTCTTTAAAATAAAATTTTAAAAAAAGAACTATGAGCCATATATTGGAAGTGATATTTTGCGTGAATGATTAGGGTAAAATATCATTGAGCCATATGGCCTATAATATAGGTAATAAAAATTCTGTAACTAAAAAGAAATTGATCATGACAGGTAACTGGTACAGGTATAGAATACATCATGGATTGCATTTTCACTCCCTTGTCTCTTCTTCTTGCTCCCCTCTACCCATGTTTGGATCTTTTTCCTTTTCAGAACAGGCCTGCAATCATAACATTCACATAATTTGTGTGAGGCTATTACATATAGATAACTCCTATTAATTACCTTTAACTGTACATACTGTCACAATTTAAAACAGCTTTTATTTTTAAATTCATTTATTTATTTATTCATTCATTCATTTGTTTGTTCATGTTATGGCTAGCCCAGCCTGCCCTGGGCTTGGGTCTGGCACAGTATGTGCCAGGGATCAAAGTGTGGCCCCTCTGGTTGCCTAAGCTTGTTTAAGCAGGTGCTTTAGACCCCTGAGCCATCTCACTGGCCCCTAAACAGGCTTTAATCCTTACCTGGTTTTTATGTCTTCCAGACACTGCCCAACACTTCGTCTTTCACGCAGCAGAACAATAGGGGTCCATCCAGGCCAGATGCAGTCAAGGTTCAACATCTTGTTCAGTTTCTTTTCATCATCACGACTAGATCCCACCCTCAGGAGTGGGTGGGCACTGCCTCCCTAAAGTGAGCAGCACAGCCACTGCACGTATGCTCTTGGAGGCAATAAAGATTTCTCTGTGTGATCCCTTCACTTGGTCCACCCCTCATGGCTTCCGTATTCTCCTTACTTCCTCCACCTCCCCGACCTATCTCTGCTCCAAGCCTTCCACAGCTCTGTGCTCTTTTCTACCCTTGCAGCAGGCCTATGTTTTTATCCTTCAAATCTCGATCTCACTCAAAGAGAAAAAAACAGGACTTGGAAGCACGCATGCCTCCCCCCATACAATTATACATCATGCTTTTTCTTCACATCTCAGACCTTCCTGTAAAGAAACCACCATGCCCCTGGTTTATAGATGCAGTTCTTTCAAAACCTCAAATATTTCTGTGGTTGAAGCAGAACACACAATAGTTTCAGCTGACACAATGTTTGAGTCCCAAGATCTCACCCACAAATGCAGCACCTCACAGCAGGCTTATCTCATGGCTGTGACCAGAGACCCTCATTAGAAAAGGAAGAAGAGCTAACACCGACATGCACTCAAGATACGCTTTTCAATCCTTCACAACTATACAGAAATTGAACTACGAGAGGATGATTGCTCGCCACCAGGAATCCTCCATCACCAATTCATACCTAATAAAGATACTCCTGGAGGAAGCCCTCCCGCCTGCCCAAACAGGCATTATCCACTATAAGAAACATCAAAAGCACACAGATCTCATAGCACAGGGAAGCTTTCCCAAGGCAGAGAGTCAAGCATGCTGCTGCGATCTCCAACATTCAACCTGCCCCCCAAGAGGCCTCACCTGTGCTAATAGGCACCACCCTCATGTAGTCCCCAGAACACTCCTCACTCCAGATACTCCCAACCTACAAGAGATGGTTCCTTGACCAAGCACAATATTTTCTTCCCACATCTGAGACTCCTCAGATTCTCTCCACTCTCCTTGTTTGCTTTCTTATAGGCTGCAGCCCCATCCTGCAAGGCCACCCTAAGAAGGATCACCACATAATGTGTAATGTGCTATGCTGACGCCCCCTGGGCTTTCTCCATCCCCATGGCTACTGATACCACAAACCCCATGGACTTCGCCTACTCAGGACCGGTAAGCTGACTTTGCACAAATGCCTCAAGTTAGTAAGTGCACCTTTCTCCTAGTCGGGCTGGATGTATTCGCAGGATGGACTGAGAGAGTCTCCATCGCCTTGAATATCCTTAGGCAGTCACGCGGCACCTCCAGTCAAATATCATCCTTCTATTTGTGCTGCCCACCTCAGTCTCATCAGACAGCGGGCCAGCTTTAACTGCCCAAATAATGGCAAAGGTCTCACAGCCTCTCAGGGTGGATTGGAAACTCCATACTCCCAAAGAATCCATTGCACAGGAAGGATAAAAGAAGCTAATAACCTAATTAAAGCCCAACTGACAAAACTCTTGCTGTAACTAAACAAAGATTGGCTACCCCCCTTCCCTTAATGCTCTCCTCTGACTCAGGAAAGCCGTGAACACTCACAGGCTGTAACACCTTTGATCTGCTCTGTGGCCTCTCGCTTCTTATTCTCGGTCCTTCCTTACAGCATCTGTGAAAGCAGCCTCCTCAGACACTGCCTTTGCTCCCTGTAACTACCCAGGCAATAGAGCCAAAAGACAGCCAATTTCATTTTTTGTTTCTCCCAACATCCAGAAATAGGAGGATGACCTTGCTAGCAAACTAGGTTTTGTGAAAACTTCACACTCTCAACCGATAATATCCAAGTGGACAGCCCCTCCCCGCCCCCACCAACAGTCACCTACGGCACTCCAATGGCAGCGCACCTACAAGAAACACCCCATGGGGTTCATCGCTCTCTGCCGAATCTCCAACCCCAGATCCTGCTTCCCAACCTCTGCCATGGCCACGCTAGCTACCAAAGACTCTCATGGAAACTGTAGGCACTCTCCCACACCTGCTTGCTTTTCACCCCCTTTATGAAGAGCAGGAGTCTTGCCTGACCCCCCCCCCCCCGTTCATCAGTTCACTAAGGCAGACCCATTCTTATGTCCTTCAGGCTCACTTGCTGGAACCTCCCCTGCCCTGGGCCATCAGGGTGCTTTTCTCTCACCCTCAGAACCAAACCCCCAACTGGATTCTCCCTTAAGTCCAATACCTCATCATCCAAAGACATTGTCTCTCTCTCTTTGTACTTCAAAGTCTTTCTGTTTCCCCTCATACTAGGCCTCTCTTGTGCCATAGATTTTCACCCTATCACCCATCTTCTCACTTTTGACCTGCTTCCTACCTCCTAAAACATCTAGCCTACATCCTTTGACAATGCCTAGTGTCAAACACCTTAAACCTAGAATCTCTTCCTTTCTGCAGGAAATCCATCATAATCTCCTCTGGTGAACCCCTGATATACTTCCTTGCAATCCTTTGTCTCTTGGGTTGAGGTTCTCCGCTTCCTAGGAAACGCATATCGCCCTGTCCAGTTTCTACTCACATTCATGCCTCTGGTCCTCATGTTTGCTTCCAGGCTGCTTTCAGCAGCCATGCCTCGAACCACACTAAGAGGTTCTTCCTATTCGTCATTCTGCTTTTGTGAGTGAGGCTGGAACTCCTTTCCTTGTGTGCTCTCAGGAACTGTCCTCAATCAAACGCCGCCACCACCGCTCTCCACATGGTTCCACTTGAGCCAGAACTAGCCTGGCTAGGTGTGGAGAGGCAGTCTTCTCACCACCATCTTCCTCCTGCTGGTCAGGCTCCTCATCTCCCTGCTATGCCTACTCTATCCCAAGCCCCAGAATAACACACACACCCTGCACAAATGCCCAGACTCCACTAGCAGCCCTAGCTACCGACAATCCCCCAGAGTTACACTCCTACTTCAGGGAGACTATAACCCTGGCCTGTTGTCTACTAAACTACTCTCGAACAGCACCATACTCAAGAACCTAAGTACATAAAAGTGTTTTCACATCAGAGGACCAGTAGCCACAGGCATAACAATCTTGTACTACAATGTCCGTCTGTTTCCCCACCCCCCAGGTCTCTCTATGTCTCTGTTGGAGTGGCTCCTGTGGACTGCCTATAGGACACTTATCCTCTTCTTACTTCAACTTTATTCTAGACTGACATTTTCTCCAAAACCACAAGAACACGGCATTCTTCTCAGCCTGCTTCAGAATGTCAGAAATGTCAAGCCCAGAAATAAAATCATGAATGAAAGTCCCAGTTCCGTGTATCCCATCAACTTCCATATCTCCCGTTTCTGCTGCAACCTCATCCAGCACCTGACTCACCTTCTGTCACCAAATACTCCAACAGGGACATCATCCCTGCACAGTGCCTGCTACTGCCTGCCAAAGAACTCCTTACAGTGGCTTCTTGTGGACAGGATAACATGCATTTTAGTTTATAGTGACGAGGTAAATAAAACACTAGGTGACACAAAAAAGTACCATCCAGGCTATGATCCCCCTTTTGCAGGGGCCGTACTCACCTCCAGCATAGGACAACGGCAAAAGGTTCTAAAGCTAAAAAAATCACTTTTTTGATGCCTATTATTTGCTGCCTAAGCACATCCTGAGTCTGCTGGTTGTGAACATCCTTTTCTTATCTCTGTCTGCCCACAGAATGTAGTGAAACGTGTAACCCAATGTTCCTGGCCCCAAAAATAAATATAGTCTCTGGGCACCCTGAGTGCTTGGTCCCCGCAATGACCTCTTTCAGACAATGCCCACAAACCCCAACCCTCATAGCCTGACTAACAAATCTTGGAGTCTCTGCAGATATGGAAATGAGAGTTATAGCATTGGCTGTCTCAGCACAGCTGGCCAGTAGTTCTTAGAAAAAAAAAAATCAGATTTTTTTTTTTAAAGTTGTAATTCTATTCTTGCCTTACAAAAAGGAAGTACATCACCTGGCTGGAATGGTCCTCCAGAACCACAATGCATGCTCAGCATCTGCTAACAGAAGTTAAATGAGGTGCCTGCATCTTCCTCAGAAATGGATACAGTTTCTGTTAACAGTTTGGGATTTATCCATCAGATTGTTCAGAGTCTCTAGTGTCAAGCCACAGGCTCAAAGAACAGGCAAAGGTGGCTTCACTATGGATGGACAATGAGTCTTGTGCCAAACTGGCTGGACATCCTGGCTTCTACCCATTCTAGTGACACTGGCCACAGTTTTTCTGCTATTACTGCTTGGACTTTGTATAGTAAGACTCTTAATCGATTTCACATAAGGACAGATCCATCCACAACATCTGCACAGCTCCATCTGATGGCCCATTACATGGTTATCCCACAGGATTCGCAAGCTGACCCATGTCCAGGACCAAAGATGCTCATGCTCTTAGCAATCTGTCACCTTGCCTTGGTTTGATGAAATTGCCACAAGCCACGCCCCTGTACCACTCTGTTTGTGTCTCTTGATTCCTCTGATGCCCACATAATCTCCTAGTCATACTTTATGAAGTTTTGAGAAACTATACCTCCTCCTCTTCTCTTTTGCTGTAACTCAACAGAACTAGACTCCAAGCCAAGTAGGAAGAAAAACTCCCCCAGGAGAGCTCTTCTTCCCATCTGTAGAAGTCTAACTTTCAAGGGAAGGCCAGGATCTGTCCCACGCAGGTCAAGCAGCGAACAGCTGGCTCTGCACAAAGTCACATGAGACATGCTGTGCCTGCCAGCACCCCTGTGACCAGCACCTCCACGTCAGTCAAGTAGCGCTAGAGCGCCTCCTCACGGACCTGGAATTCCGTACTCCACTCTGCCACGCCCTCTTCCCCTGCCTAAACTCCACTGTACAAATGCTATCACAGCCCCCCCACCCGGGGCCAGTGATCATTGCCTAGTTGGCCCAGCCCCATGGCTTTACCATAAAGTCCTCACCTGTTACTTAAAACTTACCTCCTTTGGGGTCTCATCTGTGCCTCAGTTTACCCTAATCACTTGCTATATTAACATACGTTAAACCCAACTATTTCTGATTTTATCTTATAGGAGCATAACTGAAAATGTAAACTACATCATGATTTTGTCTTTATGGAGAACAAAAATTGCAATCTAAGTTGTGCTACTTTAATCAATGCAGGGATAAATAAAGTATTGTTAAAATAACTATTGTTATGTAATGAGAATTAAAAATGTGTTTAAAATTTTAGCTGGTTCAGTATAGTAAAAGCATCAGGGGTGAGGACGGTATGTGTGAGGTGTCACTGAGTAACTATGCCAACCTGACATAAACATATATTTGAGCGAACCGCTGAGGCAAATGCCGTCACCTCGGTCAGTCATCCATGGAAGCCGAGTGGAGAGACAAGCACATTCCTCACTGAGCATTTAACATGCAGCACGGAACAGACATGGACCCTGGGGCAGGAACGTGGTACTTTACAGACGTGCAGGTCTGGGTCCAGAAAGACAACTAATTTTTTCTTATTGGCTTGAAACATAAAAACCAACATGCAATGCTTTCCTTTTAGGATGGAATCAAGAATATAAATAATTGTACTTTGAGAAGGCAAGAGGTGGCATGGCTGTGGCAATTGTTTCATTTGCAGGACACAGAAACATACGAAAACAGAAATGCAATGAAAATGAAATTTAAACCTCAACATGACACGAGGACACAAAATGGCAGTGATTGGTACCCTACTCCCTGTCAGTACCGGATAACATGGAGAGTGGTGATAACACACAAAATGAACTGATGAATTTTTACATTCTAACTAAATGGATAATACGATAGAATGAATCTCAGTTATTACACAGCTGTCCTGCAAGTAACCAAATAAAATAGGTCATTATGGATGCATATGAAAGAAAATGGCTGAGATGTACTAAGCATCCTTTCCTGGGTATGTGGAAAGACCCGCGTCTGTGTCTCCATGTTCTTCCATGAGAAGGGCTATGGCAGCCATATTAATACAAATTGCAACCTGCAAATACCTCAGTGCCCTTCCATAAGGAAACGGGAGACTAAATGGTGACATATTTATACCTTGGAATATGGTACAACTGTCAGGCATAGAACTGCACTGAGTATCTGTGCAATATTGCCTCTTGAGCAGCGGTCCTCAACGTGTGGGTCGCGACCCGGGTGAACGACCAAAGCACAGGGGTCGCCTAAAGCCCTTGGAAAATACATATTTCTGATGGCTTTAGCCGCTGAGACGTTGCTCTACCACCTGCAGGAGCACTATTCAGCTGGAACGCGCGCTGTTTGGGGCCACCGCAACATGAGGAACTGTACTGCGGGGTCACAGCATTAGAAAGGTTGAGAACCACTGCGGAGTCTTGAGGAAGGTGCTAAATGCAAAGGGAGGCACACTGCATTCCTCTGCAAATGATGAGATTTAAGAAAAGATGACAAAAATCTTATTTTGATATTCTAAGGGTCTCTGCTTCCAAATATAATCACCTTAGATTCTTCTCTTTCCTTAATGCTCCATAACTAGGACCACATATTTATATTTTTAGGTGTAAGATACACACACTTATTCATCTCATCTGAAAGGAGGCTTAAGAAATAAAGAATATCTAACAGGCTTGTTTGTATGCACAATCCAGAAACACAGTTCGGGATAAGACCTATAAGAATTTTGCATCACACAGAGCACTTACCTTCCTTTCACTTTTGGGACCTCACTTTGTTGTTTTGTTCAGTTTCTTCTTTAATTAATTTTTACTTTGAGGACAGCAGTATGCATTGTATTAATTATTGTGGCTGCCCCACTAATGTGTTTTGAAACTGTCTCATTGTTTTTTCTCTTATTAAAATTAATGAAATTTAAGAAAAGAGAGGGCAAAATAGTATTAACACAGAAAAACTATGAAATGTACAGAATTTCGCTAAACAATATAATATGTATTTCACAGTACTTGGTGTAATGCAGGATATTGTTTTCCAATTAGTCTTTTTTTTTTTTTTTTTTTTTTAATGTATTTGGTACAGTGTCGCGCGATGCAGCTGGGACTCGTAGTGATCCTCCTGATTTCAGCCTCCCCAGCACTGGTACTACAGGTGAGCACCACCACGCACAGACTCAGTTTCAGCCTCAAAAAGCCCCGAGGCACGCTGCCATGCGAGGCCAGCGTGGCACGTGGGGCAGGGATGCAGCCCTTTTTCCTGTGCTTACTGAAGCGTGTACTCAGTCTGCTGAGTTATCTCTCCAGCCCTTAAATTACTTGTTATTACCAGATATTGGCCTGCGAAATTGAATGAAAAAAAGAAGGAAATACTAAAGAAATTCGGAAGAAAAAATTAAAAGAGTTGAAAAGAGACAACACAAATTAAGCTTTGACTATTCCCTTCCTTAGACCAGCAAAAATCCACACCATAGTTGGTGGAACTCACTTTGTAATTCTAGAGAACAGTGAAGACTTTTGGTGAGATTTTCTTCATACTCCCTTACATTCATTTTCATATTTAACAGAATAACTAATAGTGACCTTGTGTTCCTCACTCTGGTCATACAGGATAAAGTATTCATACCCTCTTCAAAACACTAGTGACTTTGATGTATTTCCTTTTTTTTTTTTTTTAACTTTTTCTTTCTCTCTCCTATTGAACATTTTCCCCCTTTTCACAATACCTATTCTGTATTTTTTCCTTGTTTACACTTAAGGTTTCTTACATGACAGAAACAATGTAGCATTCACACATTTGTCTGTTTTATTTCACTTTAAAGAAATGGTCTCAAGGTGCACCTATTTTCTGAGAAATGTCTCCAGTGCATCCCCTAATTCTACCTTCTAACCTCTGTTCCTACTTACCTCATTTTGCATCCTATAGCTAAGGTCTATGTTCAGCGTCTTAGCTTACTGCTTTCTTTATGTTAAAATAATTTCTCTGACATCCTCCCATTCTGTTTAAGTGAATTTTGGATCCTCACTAGGTTTTCACCTTCTTTATATTTCCCTTATTATATGATTTTCAAAGGACCAATTTAAAGGAGCATATGGATCTCACCAAATAACTACTGATAAAATAAATTGATGGCTAGGTCTCATGCATTTGTTACCTATATCACTTCTTCCTTTATTGTTTCTCTGTAAAATGAATTCTCTCTAAGACTGATATGCTCAGATCACTAAGTGTAGAAGTTTCACTTCCTCATATTAAGAAGGTCTCTTGTTAAATACTTCCTTTGATGCACCTCTTCATACTGTGCCTTTCAGCAATCTGAGCATAGAAGTAACATAGAATAGAGATTTAGCCAAGAGATGCTAAATATTCTAAATTTTATTCCAAAAATATTCTGAACACTTCCAGCATGCTAGGAAATATGTAAGGTGGTATGGGTTAATGGCTGAATAAGACCTTTAGAATTTGATGTTTGCAATTTGATAAAGAAAGCACATTATGAACTTGTCAACACATGAATAAGCTAAATAATTTTAGAATGTTTCACAGGAAAAAAAAAGCAACAAGAAATTAAAATAGCAATAAGTTAAGGCTACTTTAAGTATATTCGTAAATAATGATAGCTTTGTGTACTGTGGTTCCTGATGAATATAGAGTGTTTAAGGTCTTCCTGCATTGTTTCTTTTCTTTTCTCTTTTAAGAGTATATGACTTGTTAGTTTGTCTTTTAGTCTTTGCCTCATGAATGATTTATTTCATTTTTTCAAAATGAGTGCAAAACTGTAAGAATCTAATGGATAGGAAGGATGCAAGCTGTCCTCGGCCAGCAGCAACACAAGATTCCTAAATTATACACAAGTGGTGGAAGGAGATATTGCCTTCAGGCTTTACAGGGCAGGGCTTGGAGTGCAAGTAAGAATCAGCTGGTGGGCAAGGTGGTTGATATCGCCTAAAATATTCCAGGGTTTCTTACCTTACATACACTGATACAATTATTTACATAGTTCACTTTCACCGTGATAACAAAATTAAACTAGAACTTACTGTTAAAATATTACATGTTTATCTTTCTTCATTTTACAGGTGTAATAAAACATAGCAATTATCCAGAATTATTTGTTTTGTGACATGGTGCTGTCTTCAACTCAGTTGTTTGGATTACCAGATATATGCATGCTATGGGAGAAAAACAAAATAAGAAATTGAACAGAAAAAGAAAAAAAGACAAAAACATTAAGCATTAACTACTCTTTTCCATAAAGTATTATATATTTATCCCAGCCATCTTACATACATACATCAATGTATCTCTCTTCTCCCCACTATCCGCTCCTGGTCCTCTCATCTTAGTAAAGCCTTCCTATGAAAGCATTCACTCCCTTTTCTCTGTATCAATCACACCTCTCTGATTTTATTTGTGCTTCCAGGTTCTCACACTAGAGAAGACAATATTATTGCACATGAGAGTCTGATTTATTACAGAAGACTAATAACAAAATATATAAAAAACTCAAAAAATTAAACCATTCCAAATTAGAGACCAAGTTAAGAAACAGTAAAGTGAAGAGGCACTACATTAGGGAAAAATACAAAGTATTGACAAATATATGAAAATTCTCCAACATCTCTAGGCACCAAAAAATGCAAATGAAAATGTCACTAAGATGCCATCTTACTCTGGAAAGAAGGGCAATCACTAAGAAAACAAACAGCAGCAAATGGTGGAGCAGGTGTGGTGAATAAACTCTCCTTCATGGATGGTGAGAGTGAAACTAGTACAAACACTACAGAAATTACAAAATTAACATGAGGAATTCTACATGACCCAGTGATCTCACTTCTAGATATTTTTGCTCAAAGAGTTTAAGACATCTTGCACTGATACATGCATACCTGTATGTTTGTAGTAACACAAGTGGTAATAGATACAAGGAAGCAGTAGAATGTACACCCAACAATACATGATTTAAAAAATAGATATTAATAAATATTGGAACATTATTCAGCTGTAAGCAATGATACATCAGAGTCTTCTGTAGAAAATGAATAAACCAGGAAAATATAATGTTTCATGAAACAACACACACTACCTTAAATACCATGGTGTGTCACTCATTTTAGTGAATTAAAGCACAAATAAAAAGAATAATAGTGCAGGGTCCTGAGTTCAATTCCTGGTGTGGAGACAAAAAAAAAATAGTAAAAAGTGGATAGAAAGGGACAAGGAAATGGATCTCTTGCAAAAGAAAAGTGATCCAGGAAAACAAAGGTGAAGGGTGAGGAAAAGGAGAAACACAAAGATGTAAAATAAAAATGTCTTTTTTAATTTAATTCAATTTTAAAAGAAATATGCCTTACAGGAAACTAATGACTTCATTGAATATAAACATTGTATATCATAACATGAACTATGATTGATAATATAAACCTGAATGAAAATTGTGGTAAGAGAATTAATGTGGACAGAGAAGGAGAAGAGAAGAGATAGTAAGGAGACCTTTTTAAAAAGAAGACACAAACTGTGTCATTTATATATACCTACTCCCAAAGATGAGTATAAACTGCATGCACTGTAAACATGCATTAGTAAAATATTTTATCATAAAAAAAGGAAAAGGGGTTAAAGCAGAGAACCTCATATGATTTAGCTAAGATGCATGTTTCCTCTTCATTTGCTCGAAACCTTATGAGAGTCCCGACACAGACCATTTGCTTTTTCCATTCTTTGATTTAAAAATGATTAGGTGAACTATTTATCCTTGCAGAGAAATAACAAATGTCCCTGTTAACGGGACCACACATCAGTTCAGCTTTTGTTTTTCCTCCATTCTCTTGCAATTTGATCTACCATCTTCCTCAACCTACGTAAAACTGACCTGTCCTGATAATCTGTTGACCTTAGGAAAACACTGCTGATCATCTCAGTATGTTCATCTCAGGCTATTGTTAGCCTAGTTGTTCCTTTCTGCCTCGTTAAAGGAAAACATTCTTGTGCACGGGCTTAGAGATACTTCCACTTCCACTTCTTGTACTACGTTCCCTATTGCAACAATCTCTCTTACAGAGATTCTTTCAAATAAAGTCTGTTTTGTCCTAATCATGAATTTCTTATTTGATAACATATATCACCTAATTATTTCTTAAAGGTAAATTATTACACTTAAGTGCAAACTCTCTTTCCATAGCTGTAGGTATTTGCATTACAAAGACAACGACAAATCCATGTTTTTGTTCTTAACATTTTCTAATGACTGTTCCTTATGACTATTTTCATTGATATCTGTTTCTATTTTCCTCTCTGTATCCCTTTATTATGTTATGTTATAACTTTATGTTATAACTTTATGTCTACTTAGTTTCCCATCTTTTACCTACTTGTCTCCTTGAGTTTCTTGTCTCTAGTTTGCTCCAGAGAAACTTGCACAGAAAACTGGTTCTTACTCCAAGATTATCAGGATATTGAATCAGAACTTCAGCTCAGGTCCTCATTGTTTATTTAAGGGGAGCCTGCATTTGTTTTCAAGGCAAGAAGTGAAAAATTGGTTTCACTTTCCTTTTATGTATTTTTTTAATCTCTTACGTTTTTTTCACCTAAGTCCTGTATCATAGTCCACATGTATTGTCTTGGTGATAGGAATCATGTGGTTTTCTCGAGACTGTTTTCTTCATCCTGGTACTGGGTTTCATTTGTGAGTTGGATTTCTCTCCCCTTGCCTAAAGCAAGATGCACCATTTCTCACATTAGCCTGCTTGCAGTTGGGGAAAGGAAGTTGCTCTGTCAGTTGCTCACTTCCTGAATCTTTTTTGCTTTGCTAAACAAAAACAGACATTTAGCAATTTACCTGAAATCCTTGTCGTTCATTTGTACTGTGCTCCATATGGAGCTGTTCTACCTAGTTTATCAGTGGGGAGGAAATGGTGGGAGAACTTATTTAGGTGCAATCTTACACCACAGTATTTTATTGCTGTATTATCACCTCATGAATATGGAAAAGAAAAAGGTCCTCCATATGTGGCCCAGTGCAACCCAGGAAGTGACCCAGCCCCAGTGCCCCAACATGGCCCCTGCTCTAGGGGCCCTCATGCCCTGTTGGGGGCACAGGAACCAGGAGTCTGTAAGTTAGTTCTACTATCGTTGTGTTTCTGCTCACAGACATGCAGAATAGAAGTGGGAAAGTAGGGATGAAACACCTGGTTTGTTTACTTATTATTACTTTTTTATTTTTACCAAAGGGCATAGAGAGAAGTCCAGCAATAGCACCCTGGTGCAAACCCCACCCAAAGCCAAGATCAGCCTGACACCCAGCACAAATCCCATTGCAAACTTGGTTGCAGTATGCAACACAGTTCTGGAATGGCTGGGACCTAAAACAAAACTGAAGAGTAGAGGAATTTCACTACGTTATTTTTTTGTTGCTTGTTTGACTGGTATTTCTATTTCTGTCTGTGTGTTAGTTGCTCTTCTGTCGTTGCTGGGACAAATACATGACTCACAAGCTTAGGGGAGGAAAGGTTTGTTTAGCTCAGTTACTGGAGGTTTCAAGATGCTGCCTCCGCTTTATAGGGCCTAGAGGAGAGGATGCGGGGCTACAATATTCAGGATGTTCAGCTCTGTACCGCAGAGACCACTGCCAGGAGGGAGGGACTCTGACAGCGCATGCTGTCAATTTAACAGTTCTCTTGGCCACCCCCTCAAGCCCCGCCCTGGTCCTTTGGCCCTGCCCCTCCAGCCATACATTTGACAGCCTCATGATTTACATGAGGCTTTGGGGAACAACTGGATACAAACCATAACAGTCTGGTTGGGTTTTTTTTTTTTTTTTTTTCTTGTTTCAGAACTTTTGTTTGTTTTTCATTTATTTTTATGGCCGGCTCAGCCTGTCCTGAGGGCAGGGCTGGAGCAGCATGTGGTCCCGGGGATTGAACCATGGTCCCTACAGCCGGCCAAGCTTTCCTAAGCAGGCGCTTTAGACCACTGAGCCATCCTGCCGGGCCAGGTTGGGGTTTTTGTTTCTTTATTTCTTGGTTTTACTTTAGTCGTTTGATCTTTTATATTTTATGGTAATTTTTTTTCTTTTCTTTACTGTTTTTTTTTTTTTTACTTTTCATTCTTTTTTTCTTTTCTTTCTTTAGTGATTGTGCCTCCTTTTTGTTTTCTTCTATTCATCTTGCTCTCTTTCATGTAATATATTCCTTGATCTTAAGACACTGCAACGTGGATGAACATTATCTCTTCTCATTCAGGTTCACTTATGCACGCCTCTGCTTTCTCTTCAGTTCTTTCCCTCTGAGTAACCAAGTCATCCATTGCCCTGTTCTCCAGCCTGCTCTGAGTATACTGGACTTCATTCACCTCCCTATCTGGTACCCTATCCCTCATAATAAAACTCAAACCTTGCAATAAAGTAAAATTATATAGGGGAATAAGACTCCCAGAAATCCAGATGATCATTAATACCTACTTCAAGAATCTGAACTGTAATTAGATGGAAAATACAGAAGGAATGAATAGGGTTTTGCTTTTTTTGTTTGTTTGTTTTGCTTTTTTGTCATGTAAGAGTTGCTAAAACTAAATCAAGAAGACATAAAAATTCTAAATGATGTAATTTCATTCAACAAAATTAATAACACAACTTAAAATTTATCAGCAAAAAAAAAAAAAAAAAAAATCAACCTCCAGACTGATTCACTATTTAAATTTAGAAGTATGTAATGTTAAAAATGTTGAAACCCTTTAATGCAATTGGGAGGGAAGCAATGTTTCCTAAATCATTCTTGCATTTGGGCAGAGTCTGGGCAGATAAAGCAGAGAAAGATTCGACAAAGTAAAAATAGAAACAACAGTATATTAAAGTAGATCCTCAGAGAATGTATTTATATCTATGATCTATGAATTGCTGAATAAAATTCATCTCACAAATTGGTGATGATTTACTATGAAACCAAATGTAAGAAATTAGTCTTCTCAACTTTCTGGGACCCTGATGCCTTTTAAGACCACAAGGCAGCTTGATGTACTATCAACTTATCATCAATAGACAAAGAGTTTCCAAAATAGACCTATGAAGTAAATCAAACTAAAGATCAACATGTTTCTTACTCTACAAAATAAGTAAGGTGTTGCTGACTAAAATGCATACTGAAGTAGTCAATGTCATGGATATGCAGATGCATGTAAAACGAGAACTAAGCAGTGCTCACAAAAAAACTATGCCGAAAAACGGGACACTGTTCCTAAAGATACTGTTCGGTGTTAAATGACAAATTTGTTTGCCAAACAGGATGTGGTTTCCAGCCTTAAAACCTCTGTATTTCTAAGGTTTCTTGCCATTTATCCTCTCCCATGTGAGTGTGGTCAAGTGGTCCTGTGCCTGGTAATAAAAGTCTCATAAATTTTAATACTGGTTTCTGGTCTGGTTTCTGTGTTGAGATCACATAACAAAATTCAAAGACCCAAATCGAAATGGGCATTTATTCTCAGTTGAAGAAATAAAACCAGAAAATAAGTATATTTCAAAATTTTCAACATCATTAGTCATTTGAGAGATGCAAATGCAAGAAACTCTGGCATCCACTGCATTCACTGCAAGACAAAAATGATTAACATCAAGAAATCAATCAAACACAAACACCAGAGCAACGGTCAAGAAGAAGGTACCCTTCACCATGTCGGTTGGAGTATAAACTGGTGCATCCACAAGAAGAAAAGAAAGAATGGGAACTTCTTAGAGATTTGAATCAGCATGAGTGATTGCCATCAGAATGCTAACAGACATAGCAAGGGTCTGGAGATAACTCAGTAGAATAAGCACTTGCCTGACGAGCAGGATCCTGAGTTCCATCCCCAGTACTGCAAAAACAAACAGACAAGCAAAAGAAAGAATTAGTGAAGGACAAAATTTAAAAAGAAACCAAGAGGATCTTGTTGAAAGTTGGACAAAATACTGTTACTTTTTGAAGTAGCAGTAAACCTTGCTGAACTGGACTCATTCCTCAGGACTTTGCGGAGGACGGAACTTAAAAGCAGAAGTACTCAAAAGTACACAAATAGTTCATGAACAAAAATCAAATTGCGTATGAAGTACTCAAAAGTATTAAAAATGGGGACCTCCTCTTATTGAGAAGTTTCTGCAGGTAAAACGAAATTTTAAAAAACAGTGAAATGACAACCCACAAATTTTGAAAAAAAAATTAACTAATATGCACTCAGACTGGAGTTCTCTCTAGAATTTCTAAAGAACTAAAAAACTTTAAGGCACCAAAATTTAAAGACTCAATTGAGAAATGGGCATCTGAGATGAGCACACAATTCTCAGAAGAAATTCCTGAAGCTAATACTTAAGATTCTATTAATTTCATGCATTTCCTTTTTTACTTCAGACATTATCTTTGATTAGAGTTCGTCTATATGTTTCTGCACTTGTCTTTCTACCTCAAATGCTACCAATTCAGAGGTTTTGGCACCTGATTCCCATTTTCTACAATGGTACTGTCTCCTGTATTTGTTCTGTTGGGACATGAGACTGCATCTTGTTCCTTCTTTTTGTTATTTTGTATGAACAATACACTTTAGTGAAGTTATACTGTTAGCACCTATTGAAATTTGGGTCTGGATCCAGCAGTCTTGATCCTTTCCAGATGTGCCTGGCTGGGTCAGGCTGCTGTGCTCAGCTTCTTCCTTCTGCAACTGGATGCAGTCAGGGATTGTCGATGTGAGTGGGCAGGGTCGGAGTAGTGGCGGGTGGTGCGGGGGCGCACACCGGATGAGAGGTCCTGCCTGGGTGCAGGCCCTGAGCTGTCAGTTTGGGCAGGTGGGGGCCGGGTTCTGGTGGCTGGTGGTGTGAATAGTCCCTATGGGCATAGGCCTGCGTGGGTCAGCGTGGGCACGTGGGGCCCAGATTCGGTGGCTGCCCACATGGGAGCGCATGCCAGTGGACACAGGCCCAGGTCTGTCAGCATGGGTGGCTGGCAGTGGGTCCAGTGGCTGGTGCATGGGAACACACGCCAGTAGAGTTGGAGAGATCCCAAGCGTAGGCCCGAGTCTGTCAGCGTGGGTGAGCAGGGGCCGGGATCTGATGATTGGTGTGCAGAACACACCCTGGAAATGAATACATACATGAAAAAAATGCTCCACGTCACTAACCATCCATTAAATGCAAATTAAAACAACACTGAGATACAAACTTACCCCAGAGAGAATGGCTATCATAAAACAATCAACCAACAAGAACTGTTTGAGAGGCTGTGGGCAAAGAGGAGCCCTTTCCATTGCTGGTGGGAATGTAGACTGGTATAACCATTATGGAAATCAATGTGGAGACTATTTTTAAAACTAGGCCTGAAAATCCCTTTCAATCCAACTATTTCCCTGCTGGGAATTTATCCCATAAGAACTGAAAACATCACATCATAGTGATTTATGCACACCTATGTTTATAGAAGCAGAATTATAGCCAAATATTGGAAACAACCAAAACATCCATCACTTGAGGAATGCATGGAAAAGATGTGATGTTTTTGTACAGTAGAGTATTAGTCTTCTAAAAAGAATGATAAATGTCAAGCCTTCATATATAACTGGATGTATCTTAAAGATGTACTCATAAGAGAAATAAACCAGATCTACATGTGTACTTATCATATAGTCTCCCTAGAGTAAGAACTGAAAAGAAGAATAAAAAGGGAAAGGTATAACACAGTTAAATGGAAAGCAAGAATATAAAGGTTAAACAGTGAAGGGAGAGCAAAGAGAAAAGTTAAGAAACATACTGGGGGAAATGCCATACTTCTAATACACAAGTTATTTAAGACAATGGTCCTAAGAATCTCCATCAGCATTTTGACACTAGCAGTTAACTGATAGAATTCTCACCCCAACTAGCAATATATGCTGATATCTGAGAACTAATCAACTACACTGAGGAGAGCAAAATGTGATACTAAATTCATGCTTGGAGTACTTATCATTCTGATCTTCTAAATGAGTACTGCTTCTAATATTATATTAATTATTGCTACACTCTCTCTCAAGTAAATGCTTGTGTAAAAAATAGATAATAAAAGAAAACAGGAGAGAATGGGAAAATGTCATAGAATTGTCCTGCTAAAATATTATATATGGTTAGATTAACGTTGGCATGTCAAAATGCAAATTGAAGTATATCACAAAACGTCAAGATTGTCTTCCTACAAAGTTTTATATGTATTTCTATGTAAAATGTGTAACTTTTCTGTGTTAGTATTCCACAGGGACTTACACATTAGAACATACATGGGCAATTATGCAGTGAGCTAATAGAGGCTTAAAGGAAGTGCTCACTAACTGAAAGGGGGACCTGGTATGAGAATACACATGAATACACTTAGGTAAATTTTATTTCAAAAGGTCTGTTTTCAGAACAACTTTTTACAGTGACTGTGAGATGGACCTTCTGCAGCAGATCACCATTGGACAAAGGAAAAACTGAAAAAGTGATTTAGATGCCAACTTGATGAGTAAGACCTAGAAAATGAGCAAATATAATTTTTTTTTTTTTTTTTTTGGATTTCAGTGCAGAGTCTTCAGGCCTTACGTGGTCTGACTACACAGAACAAATTTGAAGTGAATCTCCTATTTCCAGCTTCCCAAGTGATGGCTTTACAGGCGTAAGCCACCACACCCAGTCTCAGTCACCATCTCAGCACAACCAGGAGCTGTTTCAGTATGCCAGGAGGCCAGCACTGCAGAAGAAGGAACCAGAATTCCATTTTATGAGATCAGACTACATGTTAGCCTATTTGTATTGGAAATTCATTTCATTGTGTAAAAGCAAGCACAGGAGTTGAGCAATATACAGTAAAATAAATACCCCTGGAGACAAGGGAGGACAAAGGGGATTTATTCTTTGATAAGGATGAAGGTCTAAAGGTATAGATGCTGATGTAGCATTTCCATTGCTAGGTCTGTGACCATACCAGACTACCACTGTTTCTCGCCTCAGTGACTGGGTACATTGGGAAGTCTATATGGGAAAATCAATCCAGGTATGGGTCAATACTTCCTAATGAAGTGACATCGATTGGAGCCCTTATGGATCAGCTTGGATGGCACAAGGAAAGGCATTGAGATGGAAACAGAATGGTAGTGTTGAGATTTATACTAGCACTAAAAATGGCAATGATGCCATAATGTGCCATGGAGAAGCAGTAACCCCTACTGTCCGTCATGTTCCTGGGGGACCAATTCTCCCTCATCCTTGTAAGTTAGCTACCTCTCTGAAGCATATGTCCACATGGCAAAAGGAACACCACGTTTTGCATAGGCATGTGTTCACCTCCCTTGTCTGTTCTTGTGGGACACAACTATTGGCACCCTTCTAACTATGCTGTTATAGGTCACAATAGTTCTCCATACAAATGTCTAAATTCTTCCATTACTTTAATTTTCCTAAGGATAGCATTTATATTCCTAAGGCAAAGGCCAGAATTTGCCTTCCTGTACAAGAATGCCATGGCCAGACTTTCCATCCATGATGCTGTTCCAACTTTACGGGAGCCACAAAAAAGAGAAGAAAATGAAGAGAACTAAAGAAGAGAATATAAAGAATGATTGAGCTCTTCCTAGCCGTAATTTTACAAAAAATAGTATTAATAGGCACAGGTACTACAGCTGGAGCACCATTCAGCCAACATGTACAGACTGTGTGCTTTGTGATACAGTAGCACAAGAACTCTGAACAATTAGTGCCTCAAAGACAGAGTTAAATAGTAGGATAAATGATTAAGAATGAGCTGTTGCTATTACATGAGATTAAATTGTTAATTTACAGAATCAACTTTCATTAAAATGTGATTGGAAACTCAAACTGCCTTAAATCCAATTCATTTCCCATGGGAAAATGTGAAAAATCATGCACTGTATCATAGTATTACCTCTGCGATCCTGGCTCTTCAGCAACGTATTGATAATACTTTTGCAAGTTGATTTTTGGAATTGTCTGATTCTGATCTGAATATAAAGCGTCTCTAATGTCGCTAGAAACAATAACCCTTTTCATGCTTTTCCATGCATGCTTTGGTGGGAGTATAGTAATAATTATTTTATGTTGTTACTGTGCTATTTGCTTATCTTGCCAAGCCTAGCAACAACTGTGAGTCTGCATATAAGCTATCAATCAACACTCTTCTCTCCTTGCTCTGATGCTTCATTAATATCCATCAAAAAACAGGAACAGGGATATATAGTGATATGAGGGAAAACTTGATGTCACGATGGATCAAAGGGGAAGAAAAAGAGCACAAGAGGAACTGTTGTCTCTTGTAAATTTTGGCAAGCTGGGATACAAGGCCACAGATATCGCCACTGCTGTGCAGGAAGCGTGACTGTTCTTTTTTTTTGTTTTGTTTTCCCCTGTGTTGTAGGCAGGGTGTGCAGGGTATGCAGGGTCTCGCTAAGTGGATCAGACTTCTACTCATTCTCCTGTTCACAGCCTCCCACGTGCTGAGGTTACGGTAAAGGCACATGCCACTATACCCAGTCTCAGTTGCAATCTCAGTGTGCCCCACTGGCAGGGCCAGCACAGCAGCGGGGGAGCAGTGATTGAACCTGTGGGGCCCTGCTTCTGCCTAAGCAGTTGCTTTAATTTACTGAGCTGTGTGGCCAGCCCTCTGACTGACTATTCTTTTGATCCTTCATCTGGAATGTTATCTTCCACTAGCTTTTTGTGAGCTTAGAATTTGGTGAATTGCAGAAAGCATTATAGTCTATTTACACCAAATAACTTATGCACATTCCTTAGCCTGTGTGTAGCCTTCAGTATTCACAGAAATTCAAGTGGCTTGGGACCTTCTTACACTGGGATTAAGCTGAGTGAGCCCGCTGATGACGTATTTAATCCACACTTCTCATTTGTTTGGGCGCCCACATATACCATACAACAAGTCAATACTGTGTTGACACTTGTGGGTTTGATTTATTTAATTTATTAATGCGAGTCTTTTCATAATGATAAACATTTAAGATATTTTTGCTATTGTACTTATACAATAAAATCCTGGGTATAATTTTTATAGTGAGGAAAATGAGGATTTATTTTCAATTTTAAAATGCTGTGCATGGCTTCAGGTAAATCTGGAGGGGATTTTTTCACTTTATTTTATTTTTTGTCTTTTTGAGGCAGGGTCTCACTATGCAGTTGAGTCTGGGTGAGCCTTGAGCTCACTTTTATACTACAGGCTGGTCTTAAACTTGCACTGATCCTCCTGCTTCAGCCTCCCAAGTGCTGGGATTACTAGTGTGTGCCACCACGACCGGACCCATCCTGAGGGGAATTGACTGACTTCGTCAAATACAAAAGTTACGTTTTGTTATGTTATATATTTTGTTATATAGGCTTTAACTTGGCTTTAACCATCCAGCAGAATAGTGTAACTCCGAGGTATAAAAATTAAAGCCAAATTACTATGTTGAGCTATAAAAAAGCTCAAGTCCACAGCTTCCAACATTTCCAGTTCTGCTGATAACCCACTACTATTATATGATATTGGACTATACATACAACCTCTTTCTCCTAGTTCAGTGAGAAGAAATATTTGTCTCAACAGTGTTTAGAAAAGTTAACATGGCTGCATGTTGTACTCTGAACAACTACTACGGAAACAAAAATATGCATTGTATTAATTATTGTGGCTGTCTCACTAAAGTGTTTTGAAATTCTCTCATTGTTATTTCTTATTAAAAGTAATAAAAATTAACGTCTATATCTTAACTGAAGCAGTGATAGCTTAAGGGGGCACTGTGTCACCATCCTAAAACTCACAAAATCGGGGCCCTCACATAACAGGACAAGCAGGCACAAGTACATTCATGCACATTTGAATCAATGTGAAAGTACGAAGTAAACAATGACAAATGAAGGGAAATATTGAGTAAGTCAGTGTATGGCTCTCATTAATGAGTTGAGAACTGATATTAGCAAAAGCTGATTGATCAGTCCTGCCAACACATAGTAGCCCAGACCAGAGCCACTGTCAAATCTGTAGGCCACACTGAAAATAAAACAAAAACAAAAAACAAGAAAAAAAAAGAGGATTTTAAAGTCAGCATTGATGGAGACCACTAGGAAGCATCGCTAAATAGGACTCAGAATCAGCCAATTCCTTTTGCATGTTTACCTGTGAGTCTATGCAAGGCCATAGCTCCTTATTTGGAGATGGGAAGTGGAATCATACCAAAGGAATATCTTTGAGGCATTGGTCACTAAGGGCTGTCTTGGCCTGTGATGCTATGAGGTCTCAAAGGATAAGAAAAGGCCACAGCTCAGGATATCTGACTCTAGCCCAATAACAAGATAAAGACTACAGCAATAACATAGTGGTCCTAAATTAACATCATCGACTACTAGGAGAAGTCCTTGGACTCAGTCCCAAAGTCCTGCTTAGATTCTCCTGCTTCACCCATATTCCCATCCCTTTTTTGCAAAGGAAATCATACAGGTCTGCCAGAGAAGATTTTGATCTAAGCTCTGAGAGAATCCAGGATTCTATTAGAGGCTTTTGATCCTTCCTGTTATTGTTTGTGTCTATGTTTTCCCCCAAAGTCTCATGCAATCATGGGGCTGCTCCTGGAGTTTGTGATTGGTTACTGTGGGTGTGCCCTTGGATAGATAATTTACATTACAATGTAAGCAGCAGAGAGAGGCTAACTGGCTGCCTCAGTTCCCACTACTCCCTTTGTTCTTACTCTTTGTCATTACCAAGAAGGGTTGCTCTCTACCATATATCACTCTGCCTTGGAGCCAGACAAGTATTGTCGGAAACTTTCATTAGCTGTGAGCTAAATACAACTTTACTTCTTTGAATCTGTGTGCCAGATATTTTTCCCAGTAACAAGAGAGATGAATTGAGACAGTATTTGATACTGAGACTAGGGTTATTGCTGTGGATAAATCTGACTATATGGATTGCAATCCTTTGGGAATGACAAAAAGGAGAAGACAAGAAGGTTCAGAGATGTCACATGCAAGAAAAGCACTGGAACACCTTCAGCTCTTTTATGTGGGAAATTATGTTTTGCGATCAGAAGACCAGAAGGCTGGTAGAAATCCTGCCTATAATGACTAGGCTGGAGAGATTTCTGCTGGAAAGAAGGACTTCATTGGTTATTGCACTCCAGATTGTTTCTTATGGCTTGGAAGAAACTTTACCTACATTTCTCTCATGTCCAAAGACTTCACGAGAGACTGAGATTAAGTGTGATGGGCTGCTAATCTGTACAAAGAAAGCTCAAAGCAGTCAAATGTTAAAGCAGTGGCATGGCTATTATTGAAGGTTTTTATTCAGATTTACATTGAAAGTCAAGAGCAAACAGCCCAGCAGGATGATTTAAAATGTGAGTTTTTTTCTGGAAAGCAAACTCTGATAATGTTGTAGAATGCAGAGATAGAGCTGAGAGGATTTCCATTGCCCAGAAGGAAGAAGACAAATGAAGAGAGACCTGAGGGCAACATTGGAGACAGCACGGCTCCACTCTCCTAGCGTCAGAATTGCAAGGGTGAGGGAGTTAGTCTTGAGAGGAAAGCCACAGAGCCTCATAATCCAAAATGGTAGTAGAGGCCACATCATGTTCCAGAATGGTGCCTGCATGGAGAATTTATTTCTCAGAATCAGTGTCAGAGAGCTCAGTGATCCAGGTAGACTACCACCACAACCAAAAGAGAAGGAAGCTTGGCTACTCCTGCAGCTCACAGTAGACCTTGGCATCATCCAGTTGGTGTTGGTTTTAGGCAAAGACAGATTACAGGAAGGCATTCTGAGGTTAAATAGACTGCCAACTCGATTTCAGAATTTATGGGAGGCCAGGCAGTGTATTCCTGAGAGTGAAATATGTGAAGCAGAGAATGAGAAGCTTTATGTGCAGTGGAAAGCCCTGAAGTTGGGAAAATCTGCAAATGTGGATCGCCTAAGGTAAACTACAAGAAGAGAGCAAAGCTGACCTAATAGAGAAGCCAGGGGAGCTACAACCAACAGCAGAGTCATAGAGATCGTGCTAAATGAACCCCACAATTTGCCACAGATTACTTCAGATGTTCCACATGGAACTATGGGACTTAAAGTTCCACAGCTAAATTTTGGACTTGTGTTGGTCCCAATATCTCATATACCCCTGTTGTTTGGATCTCTTGGAATGGTAATGTTTATCTTGCAACAGTCAATTTTGAAAGTGTTTAATTTTTCATTTCTAAAGGAGCTTGTAGCAAAAAGTTAGCTTTAAATCATGGAGTATATTTAGGATTTAGACTTTTCAGCAATGATGAAACCATTGAGACTGTGGCAATTCTTGGAGATGTACTAAAACATTTTTTGCATAAAGGGATTTGCATGAGTCTTTGGGTTTCCAGTGGCAGAATGTTATGGTTTGTGTCTAGTTGTCCACAAAAAAGTCATACAATCATAGGGATATGTTGGTAGCTTGTGTTGGATTTTTTTCTTTATATTTATAAAAGGGTTTATAGGGTATTCAGGGTCTGACTACTAGATTATACTCATAGTGGTATGCCTGTTTACAGACTCCCAAGAGCTGGACTTACAGGCATACCACCACACACTGTCTCAATTGCTGTCTCAGTGCTCCCTGAGGCCTGAACCAGCACAGGACAGGGGATTAAATCCCCAGGTCTTATGCCTGCTTGTGAGTGCTTTGAATTCCCTGATCTATTTGGCTGGCCCTTGTGATTGATTAGTACGTGTATGTGCGCTACACTGCCTATGGGGCAGAAAATTTGCATTACACTATTTGGAGCAGAGAGAGGGGAGCTAGCTAGCTGTCTGAGCTACTAAAACTCATTTTGCTCTTGCTCTTTTCCACCAACATTAAAATTTTCTCTGCCATGTACCACTCTGCTATGGAGCCAGCAGAGTATGGTCTGAAACCTTCATTAGCTAAATAAGCCTTTTCTTCATTCATTTTGGTTGTTTGCTATTTGTCCCAGCAATGGTAAAAGATTTCCTGAGGCAAAATCCTCCTGAAGTCCTAAATCATCCCACGTGACTCTTACTTAAACCCTCTCCATACACTCCTTGGTCTATGCCTACATGGACATCCTTAGGTGGTCTTTGTTTGATTTTCTCTTATATGATATCATTATGAAATATATATATCCTCCTTTCTTCTTCCTTGTTTTTTCTTGGAGGGGGATACAGCCAACTAGAATAAGGAACCTGTCAGAATTCCTTGGTGCCCTGTTTATCAACTCTGCCTCTTATCTATTCAAATGTTCCCTTCAGCAAAGTTTTAATACTTTCTCTTCAGGATTAGCCCGAAAGCCATATGTGCTCCTTATTTGATTCTTTTCCTGATGACAAACACCTTTACGCTATGCTACAGAGAAGACACAGAGAGTGATAGCCCTAACAGAGTGATGAGACACACTATGGAATTCGGATAGGCTGCACAAAAGTCCCAACTTCTGGGCTGAGTCACATCCATTTAGGCAAGACAACCTCAGCCAGACCATGTGGGTCAGAGTAAGCTTAGGCCTCAGAGCTTATTTATGGGGAAATTTCAGAATTGTGTGGTGAGCACACATGCCCTTAATGCTTGATTAAATTTATTTTCCTGGAGAAGTATTTTCAGGTTGGGTGATGTCACCTGAGGAAAAAACCAGGGTTTACTGTTGCCCCATGGATGAGGAGGTTAGGCCCTGGTAATTCTCCTCCGAACAATTCTTCCAATATCTTTTTGTCAAAGTCCCGTTGTATTCTTTTTTATCATGAGCACAAGAAGGACAAGAATATAGGAAAGCTTGAGGACACTGACAAAAACAACTCCATAGCTGGCAGACAATTTCTTGAAAGGACAGTGGCTTCTCGGGGGAGCCAGAATCTTGCTTCCTTAGGTTCCCGCCTTAGGTTCTCACCTGCAGCAATTTCTTTTGCCAGCACGGATAGGGAATATCATTGGTTGGCTCCTAATCAAATGTTAGTACAACTCTCATCCCAGCCACATTGTTATACCTGCCTACTCCTTACCCTGCCAGAAGAACACCTTCTCTTTGCTTCATTAATCTGGACCTTGCCATTCCTAAAATGAATCCCAGGATATTTGGTGATATATGGTAACTCTATAATTCCTTTTTGACATAAGAATCCTATCTGGTGCAGAGATATATGTGGAGTTTGTAAATCTTGACAAAAATGATAGTGCCTTTGATCTTTATTATTCACTCCCATCTATCATCTAGGCATCCGCCACATGAACCAGTCTTGTACATGCAGAGATACATTTTTATCCCCGTACAGAACTGGTGACACCTGTATTCTAGGCTTCTTGATCATGGATTTGTATAAAAATGTCCAATGCCTTTGTGTATAGGTACGTTATTATTGACTTGAACAGTCTGATATGGGCTTCCAAGTGGCTAATATCCAAAAGTGGACTATGGAATATTATTTGAAGTTCCTCTTCTCTACATGCTTCACTACTACCACAAGTACTAGGAGCAAGTAGTAGTGTTTGTCTAGAGAAAACTAAAGATAATTGAAAAAGAAACACGTTAAGTATATAGAGACAAGAAAAACTAGGCTTATAAAATTTTACTTTTTTCTTTTAATTGTCGTATCCCATGAAGTGTAGCAATGTTCCTCTATCAATCTCAGCTTCTTCTGACTGTTCTTGCTTTACCTATAAAACAAACCACCAAAAATTTCCATTTTTACCTCATGTATTTTTCTCCATTCTTTCTCTGTAGAGAAACATGGAGGGAACAATCTAACAAGTAGAAATTGGAAGGATGGAAAAGTCTGACATCAGAGGTACATAGAATGTAGGTATGATGCAGAGGCCGAGCTATATCATGTCATTTTTCTTTTAAATTTGGGTGAAGACACATGGGTGAATATACTCATGTAATCACTTTCCTCTCTTTATTTGTGTATCCACTTGAGTTTTAGCCAATGAAGCAAGAGCATTCCCCGTCTGTTATTCACCATAAAAATACCCAGAATCAGAAGTTCTATTTATTTCTTTTCCTTTTTCTCTTTCTTCGTCCCTTTCTGTCTTTCATTCATTCATTCATTCATTCATTCTTTCTTTCTTTCTTTCTTTTTTTGGTCTTTTTGAGACAGGGTATCACTATGTGGTTCAGGCTGGCCTGGAGCTCACTTTTGTAGCTCAGGCTGGTCTCAAACTGGCACCAGACCTCCTGGCTTAGCCTCCCAAGTGCTGGGATTACAGGAGTGCACCACCGTGCCTAGCCAGAATCATGTTTGAATATACTTTTTGTCATCAGTAGGCAAAGACCTAATTGCAATCAATATTTCTCAGGTTAAAACTGCATCTCAAATGTGATAAAGCAAAGGAAAGCTCTGACTCGAATAAATTATAAGACAACATTTTAATGAGTATATTTCTCTGAATGGTTTCTTTCTTATAGCTTAATGTGGCAAAAATCCTGGAAAGATACCACTGTGCTTTATTTTTCTCAGTGGTGTAAGGGTTATGGTGCTGCCCTCTTTCTTTTCCTGATTTACATTCACTACCAAGCTCTTGCTCTTCCTAAGCCTGTGGCTAATATAATACCTTCTCTGAGAGTTCACTTTATATGGTCTCACAGTATGTCATGCTTTCCATCAAACATTCACCATCACCATTGGTGAGGTACTTGTAATTAGTTTTTCACATCTATATTATTCGCTATATATCAAGTACATTACCTGATACAGTTCTAGATTCATCTTTAAATGTTAAGTTTTAGTGATTCTAACTCTTAATTAATCTACATCTGAGATACCCTGGGTTGTAAAATGAAAAAAAACTGGGAGGAACAGGTTTGAAAAGAAGAAAGGAAAGAGTAACAATTTAGTCACAAATTATCTTCTCTCCCAGAATGCCTCCTAAGTCTTTGATCCAAATGTGAAAGACTGGAATTCAAAAAGGCCAGCTAAGAGGATGTTGCCACACACATCATATACAGTCTATGTCATCTGCTCCTCAATCTCTTTCCCAGATACTATCAAATTGGTTTGGAGGCAGTTGGACAATAATATTCCTCATTTTGCTAAGATTTTGAAGGCACAGGGAACTCCGTTGCATGCTCAGACTGCTGTTGAAAATCATAGTAGTTATAATATTTTTGCATCCTCTTAAAATATGTTTTTTTATTTCATAAGGCACCCATTTTATCATTTATCCTAAACACAATGACAACTACACATCAAACAAATGCCATGATTTTCCCTTTCGTTTTGCCTCTCGTTGGGTAAAAATCTTGCCATTATCTTAGAAACGCAAACACTTTTTGTCTTTAGATTCATTTCATCCCAACCAGAATTCTGTCTCTTCCCAGAAGATTACCAGTCCATGTATCATGAAAGTAAAGATGGTTCAATTATATGAGAGATCTAGTAGCATGATCAGTCGGAGCCATGGTGAGCATCAGGAGCTTCTGTGAGCTTCTTGGGAGGCGAGCGATACCTCGTCATGCCCCCAAGTGTTACTGAAGTAATCTTGAGGCTCATTGAGCCTAGGAAGCTTCAGTGAACCTCTCAGTGAAATGCTTCTACTTTGTGATTTGTTCAGTTACATAACTATAGACTTTCTTCCTATGATCAAAGGGATAAAATCAATAGTTATTACAAAAGGGCAGGTTCTAAATTATGCACACTATTATTTATACTACTGTTGCTATGCTATATGTTGCAACTAGTTGTTCTCTGTGCATAACAATGCTAGAAAGCTCTATAGTAATATCCTGAACACAGCCCTGAATTAAAAGTTTGGGGACTGAGGTAAACAGAAAGCAACATCACACTCTCCATTAATTGGGAAGTTATTAACTTGGGACAGACACAAACTAAGACTACACTCAGAAGATATCCATGAAGTACACAGTAAAATTGGACAGACATTGATATTAGTGATATGTCTGCCTACTACCTACCTAAACTTGACGGGATTGTTACAGAAAAATAGAAGATTTTTGTTTAAGAAAGAAGAATTCCAAAATAAAGGTGCATAATGCAGCCTTAGGCCTCCAACCCATTCAGAATAAATCCAGGAGGCATGAACATTGAAAAACTGGGACCATACACATGAAGTTTCTGAAAACACAGAAAGTGAAGTAAAAAAGCAATTCCATTAGGGTATTGAAGAAATCACATCATAAATAATGACTCAGATAAATAAAAAAAAGAGAGAGAAACCTGACAACAACAATGAAATAGTTGTGTAGCATCACTAAAGAAGATATGGATGAAAAAAGACCTCAGAAAAAATGATGGAAACCTTGAACAAACAATATAGAAAAGAACTCAGACCTGTTAAACAGGTTCAAAAAGATATACAGGTTTTATGATTTGTGTCTAGTTGTCCTGCCAAAGCCTCATACAGCCAGGGCATGGACTTCTAGAGTTTATGAGTAACTCTTGATCCACTGTGTTTATGCGTGTCAGTGATATTAGGATTATGGGTGTGAGTACTACACCCAGCCTGGGCCAAGTAGCTTGAATGCAACTTAAGGGAGACAGACTTGCTCTCTGTAGCTATTGTGTCCAATAATTCTCCCTTTGGATCTTTGGCTTCCACCACCATGAACTGTTGCCCTCTGCCATGAGCCAGTCTGCCTTGGAGCAGGTTGAGAAAAGAGTAACTGAGACATCAGGAAGCTAAAAATTCTATTCTAGCTAACAAAACTGTTTCCATGAAAGAGCACATAGAGTTTCAAACATGAAGATAGCATTGCAGCTAAAAATCATGAAAGGAAAATCCCCCCAAGCAGAAAGCCCTAAAAAATACACCCAGCAAAGCACAACATGTGTAGTAGGGGGAGTGTAACGTAGTGATAAGTACTGGAAAGTAAGTTAGGAGGATCAGTTATTGCCTAAATTGTATTCTAAATTGTTATTATTATGGTATGGATCTAAAACAGTACTCCAAATTTCAGATGTGGAAGACATGATCTCCAGTTAGTTTCATTTTTAGCAAATGCTAGAACTCTTTCTTCTAGTCATAAAACTTAAAATAAATTTTTATAAACAAAGTCTTTGTATGTAGAGCTGAGTGATCTTGAGCTCACTATGTAGCTCAGGCTTCTGTGAAATCCACAGAGCTTTTCCTCACACAGCCTTCCCTCGTGGGTGCTGGGATTACAGTTGTGTATCACAATGTCCATCAGATAATGGAACTTTTAACAGGTGAAACTTAGTGAGTGAAACTAAAATCATAGAGAGTATGTCTTTAGAGAAAATATTTAGAGGTTATTCCCTGTCCTCTTTGTCTCTCTTTGTTTCCTGGTCACCTGAGATGAATTCAGAGAATTAAACTCACATGAGTGCCACCAAGTTCTACCTGTTTCTAATCTTGGAGCAGGAACACGGAACATTTCTGGTCTCATGTGAACCATGATTGCAGTTGCTATGGGGCTATTTCCCAAAGTGTATGGAGCAGAAATCTGGCATTTCCTTGGACACTGAGGTTGTGAATAGCACTGTACTTCCATTGACTCAAATTATTCTGTCCT
>PVJA010018884.1:0-39279 GCA_004027025.1 Myocastor coypus
GAAGTATATTCTTTTCCTTTTTTTTTTTTTTTTCTAAGCAACATCAATAGGGAGGTGGGGTATGCCCACACACTGTACTCTGTAGAACGATTGTGAGGACAATATGCAATATGTCAACTTTCAAAGAAAAAAAAGGGGAAAAGAAAAAAATAATAATGTTGATTTAGAAGGGTTAATGTTTAATTGTTTGATCAATCTTATATACTTATATGTATTAATCTAAACTGATCTGATGATGAAAATATGTACTATAACCCGTGTTAAATTTAAACAATAAAAAAACATTGTGTACGAACCTCTAAACATTCTAGAAGATCACTCATCAAAATATTGTTATTTTTTAGTGGCAGAATCATATTTGATTTCTACTTCCTCCAGTGTACCTTCTGGCATATCTAAATTTGTATAAGCAAACATGACTTTTGCTATTTCTTTAAAAGTTGTCATTTGGAAGAAAAAAAATAAATAAACACCACTCGTACTAGGATAATTACTAGTGTCAATAGACTCTGGTTAAAGTTATCATTCTGGCTTTAATTTGGAGGTCATGAGATAGCTCAACAAAAGCACTTTGCCATATATGCATGTCTCTGTTTAGTCCTCACAGGATGTCTACAAGAAGGGAAGCAGGCTGTTCTGATTCCTACTAGACTGAAGAACCAGGCCAGACCAATGAATGTGGCCTGAATTAATACACAGTCCGCAGCCCCGGACACTGGACTCTAACGTAGGTCGTTCTCCACTGTATTCATTTGTGAAGAAGTGTTAGGGCTGGAGGAAGTCCATGCTACAGGGAGACCTTAGACACATGTCCAACCCAGTCTTCCCTAACTCTCGGAGCTGTGCTGCCTGCTCTTCCCCATCTCCCCAGGCTCATAAAAGAAAGGATGGCAGCTCTCCTGTGGCCTTAGTTTCATCCCTTGTTTGCACAAACCTAATCTCCAATGCCAGGCAGAACTAACCGGGAGCCACTCTACCCTCGCTTCTCATGAACCCCTGGCATGATAACACTTCACACGTCCAAAGCATGCCGAGGAAGGCTTCCCTGCATGTCACCTCACCGCAGTCCTCTCAACAAAGCTTTGCATTCTGCACATCAGATAGCATAACCCCCATTTTGGATATAAGAAATCCAAAACACGTAGGGATTCTATGGCTTGCCAAAAATCACAGTTAGTTCCTGATAAAGGTAGAACTGAAATCTGGGATAGTCTAGAAAAGTCCAGAATCCTCTTCATTTCTCCTTTGATCTCATAGTCTAGCATATGAACCCCTGCTAGAGCCCTGTACAATCTAAAACTGGGTAGGATTTACAATGATGCTAGCGAGATTGAGAGCCCTGCTTCAGAACTGCCCCACAGTGGGCCCTCTATTAGAGGGCCCTAATGCTTTCATTAGGCCTATATATGCAAGGTCTCTGTTACAGGGGATGCATAGAGAATACAGGTGTGATTCCGCTCCCTTCCATCTTCATAATGCACTAAATAGTTTGTATGCACTGCTATATGGATGCACACATATAAAATACGTAAGAACATTGAATCCCAGGAATATCCAAATCTATGTTTCTACACTTGTCCCTTTCTATATCTTTCTCCCAAACTTCCTTAGGATGTATCAATGTATGATTGTCATCTCAGTGCAGTGATGAATAGGTCTCCTTTATATTTTCCAAACTGTCCCTTTGTAGAGGACCATATACGTGGTCATCCTGTACACACCTTGCAAGAATAAATGATCACTTTCAACAGGCCCTGCACAGTATTGATTTTCAAGGTGGCCAGCCTCAAGTGCTCTACGAAGGTTTAATGTTGCTGAAATACACCACTGGAAAGGTTCCCAGTGCTCAGTGGCCTTCACTAAAGACACTGTAGGACACATACATCTGTGTGTCATGTTTGGGCTCAAGTTTAAAATTGTCATGAAATTCTGACTAGCTTCAATTCATTTGCTAAATAATTTTGGTTTGTCTGCATTTCGCCTCCCCCAATGATGTTACGTCCTTATCTCATTGCTTATTAGAAGTGTACCTTTTTACATTCATCTTTTTTTTAAAAAAACGAGAAGAAACAAATTGTTTTGACTTGAAATTACAATGCCTTTACCTTTTCCAAAGGAATCCTGCCAAAGCAAGGATCTAGAATGACAGTTACTTGCCAAGAGGTAAGTGGTAAGATTTTCATGATAATTCTGACTCAGGTGTTCTGAACTTGTACAGGCTTCCCCATGCCCCACCTCAATTGGTAACGCTGGGAGAATACCTACCCTTGAGTGACTAAAAGAAAAGGAATCACAGGACATTGAGACACATGCCGCTGATCAGTAATTGCATTTTGTCCTCCTTGGAAATCTCAGCATTACTTCAACACAAAGGCCCAGGCCTTACCAACTTGCTACTCGTGGACAGATCACCTAGGCCAAAAGTATGCATTAGCATAGGGAGAGAGTGGCCTGAGGAGGAGTGCTTAGCAAGCAAGTCAGTATTATTTCTTTCCCCCAGGGAAAGCTGAGAAAACTATTTAGCAGGTACTGAGTCTCTTTTCTAAGGTCCCTACTGATCCTGAACTTATGCTTAGCTGAATTTCTCTGGATTCCAAGGAAAGCCCTCAGCTGACTCCACCAGGGACTTTATTGGCTCCATTCTTTTATCAACTCTGTCAATCATCTCAGCAAAGACAGATGACAATAATGTGTGTTCTGCTGAGAAAGTTGTTGATCCTTCTTACAAAACTATTATTGTCATGAAGCCAGTGATTCTTTCTGTAAAGTAAATATGTGTGTGTAAAGATAACATCTAGAAAGCATGAGCAAACAGGTCCCCAACTTGCATGCCATTAGGAGGCAAGAAGAGACAGTAACCTCAGGTTCTTTAGAACAAAATTGCAGCTATGCAGTGACCCTGTATCTCATTTACATTTGTGAACCGCCCGGCATTTACTGAGCACCTAAGCAGGCGCAGCAATGAAGCTATACTGGGGCAGCAAAACCAGCACTGCAGAAACGACGGCCAACAAGCACATCTATGTAGAGGACAGGGCTTAGGACAGCCAGGCGCTGGATTAAACACCCGCCATGTGCTGACCCTGCCAGGAGCTTCCCTGGCATTCCTGCTTGGCAGACAAAGAACGAATGCTTGGAGAAAACAGTGTGCCTGGGGTTGCCAAGTGGTAAAGGAAGACTCGATCCAGAGCCTCGGGGTTTCAAAGCCTCTGCTGTTTTTCCTGCTCCACATTTCCTTTGTTTTCTTTTTGCCGCATGTGCTGCTGGCTGGCACTGCTGAGGAAAGGGATCTGCTCTCTGGATGGCATTTTCCACCAGGAGCCTTGCAGCCAGAGGTGTCCTTAACCTCAGTGCAACAAAGACCTGAGTGATAACATCAGCGTCTGCCAGAGAGGAGCTACCTTCTGGCTGTCAGACAGCAACCCAGGAGCTCGCGGCAGCAAGCTGCTGCTGTCACTTTCTTTCAGCAGCCTCTGAGATGCTAAAGGAAACAAGGACAAGAGTAATTGAAATAATAGAGGATTTTTTTTTAAAAAAAAAAAACCTTTGTATGTGCCTTTTGAATTAATGATATGCTTGCTTCGGTTCCAAACCACGTTTTTCAGATATTAAATTATACTCATCCTGTGGTTTCTGGGACATTGGCTACATCTAGGAAAAAGACATCCTAGAAAACACTATGCAGCTGGGAGCTTTGACTCTAGGCCCACCGCTCTTGAGGTGAAGACGCTGGTGGCTCTGCGCAGTGCACTGGCTCATCGGTCCCCGGTTTCCTCAAAGATCCACTGAGTGGGGCGAGCCAAAAGGCTGACCTACTTATCTAATAAATACTGGATATTAAGCCTGGCCCTTGGGATCTTCACAGGTTAGCGGATGGGACAGGACCAACTCAGTCAATGGCGTGTGAACCACACTATAACCAAGCTCCCTAGAGGAAACTGAGAGCACACTGGGGGGGCTCCAGATTCATCTGGAGCCGTGGGTGGGGTACGGAGGGCCTGCACCTGAGGCAGCCAGCATAGCCCAGGAAAGGCCTGGAGGGAAGCCATCAAAGCCTCTGAAACTGCATGTTTAGAACATCCAGTTTGTAAAGAGCAAATGAAGACCAGGAAGGAGGAAAGGGGGTAGGGGCTCGCCTGTGGGGGGCAGGGCTCACCTCTGGGGGGCAGAGCTCGCCTCTAGGGGGAGGGGCTCTTGGACTTCATTCCTTTATGAAGTCTGTCTTCACCTTCCAATGGGCAGCCCATTGTGCCAGGCTCTGGGATTGCAGAGTAGTAAAGGAGAAGCATAGGTTTCACTTCCCCAAAGCAGACTAAGAATCTCTTGTAGGGTCTGAAGCACAGAGGCAATGGTTGAACTTGAGGCTTGGAAAGCCTGTGCTGACTACCACGCAAAAATGGCTGGAGATGAGGACACACCTCCTTCAGTCATACTATCCTGGCTGTATGGTTTAAAACACTGAGTATGATGAATTACAAAAGCATCATGTGATATCATATATTACATTTGAATATATATTTGTATTCTTGTCTATATATATATATATATATATATATATATATATATATATATTATCTTCAGTTTACAGATATTTTTGCAAGTGTTCAATAAATCAAGTTGGTCCTTCCACTTGTTATGGTTTTATGTTCAGATAGCAGAATATTTATCTGATAGGGAAGACAGAGAAGCCAAAATGTGCTGAATGCAGAAGGTACACCCAGGGCAGTGGTGGTGTACACATTGCAGGGAAGGAATATTGTAACCCTAAACAGCACAACTAACCTTACTGTCAGCTAACCCTACACTCAATGAGAATAGAGGAAAGCCTACGCTGTTTTATGCCACAAAATTAACTATATCACCATCATTCTTATCCCAGAGCCACCAGAAGACTAGCTTGGAAAGGACGTGGAAAACTGTGTGTTAAGTGCTCAACTGGTACCCACTACTTAGCTCAATCCAGTTATTTCTTAGAGAAGTAGGTCATAGCTTTAGTTAAATTATGTAACTCTGAGGATCAGAGACTGTGTGAATCGCAAAACCCTGCTGTGAGTTTACAGAACGCAGAACTCAAGTTCAGCCTGCCCAACACATAGAGCAAGAGCTTTAGGTCAGAAGATGGTAGTGTCACAGGAAGAGACGACACTTGCAAAATGCTTAAGGCTTCTTGGACACAAGAAATGTTCTTTACAAATCAAAGAAATTCCCTGAATTTCCTGAAGATAATCACAATTACCTCAGGCCTCGAAGCCCAATCCTGATTGCTTGGCAGTTAGTATTTTCTCCATGGAGAGGCTGGGGTTTTACAAGGCCTCCAGGAGTGCCACAGCAACCCCGCACTTCCTGGTCCCTGCCCACACCTGCTGTCCTTCCTGAGTCTTTCCTTCCTGTCTCTGCTCCCTCCCTCCGGGGACACACAGGAGGTGCGGCATTTTCTTTTCAAGCCTGTGCAGGTAAAATCAGTCCATTTCTCTGCCTCTTTGTAAGTCAAGACACCTGCTGTCCTTAGAGCCCTGGAATTGTGGGGTGCAAAAAGACCAAGCACCCTTCACTGTCACTGGTTTTTGTCCGAAGCAGAGGTTAGAGTTACAGCTGGTCATTCCCAAGCAGAGCAGGCTATTGATGACTCTCCCCCAAAAAAACTTCTGACCCCAGATTTTCTTTGGGCAATCCACACATGACACCCAGCTGTGCTACATTAAACTGGCCACTCTAATGACATTCCTCATGCTGGGGGCTGGTTCTGCAGTGAACATTTGATGCAATTCCAGCAAATGAGAGGAGGGAAGCCTACGGGGTGGGGATGTGAGAAGGCTTTTCTTGCTCATAAAGATCTGTGTAAGAGGAAGCAACCTCTTCCTCCGCTAGTTCTCGTAACTCTAAACATCCTAACAATCTCGCATGAAGGAAATTAGTCTGCAGATAGAACCAAGGCACTGAACATGATAGAGCACCGTTAGGAAGGGACTTAGGTCTGTGACCTGATCAACTGTGGAAGCACCTAGCCACAGGGCCCCTCCCGTTGGGAAATGGAGAGTTTTCCTCATTGCTTAAGTCCTTTACAATTGGGCCTTTCTCATCCTTGAAAATCCCTTGGCACATCACAGAACTGATAAGAAGGCCAGTGGAGCAACTCCTGCATTTGTACGTCACAGCGTGAAGCCAGGCACGGCAGCTCTCATAACACAGAAAGCTTGGGTGACTGAGGCAGTAGCAATTCTCATGTCTGTCAGTCTCATGTTTGTCATTTGACTTTATCTTCTGGTTCAGATACTCACTGCATTTAGGATCATGAATAAATAATGCTATTAAGTTTTTTTTCTTTTTAATCATCCACGGCAGGCTACTTCCCAGGACTCTGCCTCGCACAGTGCTCCACACAGGATTCATCCTGGATTTAAAAGCACACATCTCACAGCTACGGCCATTCCATTGCTGCAGTCCCAGGGCTTCTCTGCAACAGCAGGTCCTGATGCTCCGCAGCTGCCCCTCCCCCCACACCCTAGGGCAGGTGTGAGCCTGTGAGCATTGGGATCTGCAGAGCCAGCTGCAGGGCCCATTGAGGCAGGAGAAGTCCTCCGACACCTGTGCGGGGGAAGCAGGCTGCCTGTCCACATGGCATCAGTACCCTACAGAGATCCCAGGGCCCTGTGGTTCCCATCACTGCCTGGCAGAATGGGCAGGGCTGACTGCGAGCATGTGGGAGAGCCTCCCCAAGAACTCCTGAAACATTCAGTGGAACACAAATGGGAGCTGACAGCCAAGGCCCTTGCACCAACAGGTGGGGACAAATACAAGGGACATCTGAGTAACTGCTGCTTCTGTCACTTCATCTGTACTCATGAGTGGCTACAAGGCAGGTGAATGAGATAAAAAGAAGACTTTACACAGCAGGATATTGCCTTCTTTAAGTAATGTTTCTTTTGAGTCCCTCCAAGCAGGACCAGGACCAAAAGGACAAACAAAAGTGCCTCTGACCAGATCCGCTGACCAGATTAGCCTTCTTATATGTCTGGTGACTAAAATACTCACCTGAAACTCAACTTCGCATTTTTAATGAAATGAACTGAAAAGAGAAGAGCCACCAAAATTCAACCAGAAAGGATTTTTAACTTCACTTATTTGGAGTAATAGATGAGAAGCATAAATCTGGAAGAATTAAGCTTTCCCAGATTCACCTGCAAAGTGCAGCAAATCTGTGTCATTGTGGATTCTAACCAAAGACAAATAGTGGCGGTGGTGGTTGTGGTGGTGGTGGTGGTGGCGGCGGTTGTGTTAGTGGTGGTAACGATGGTGGTGGTTGTAGTGGTGGTAGTGGTGGTTGTATTGGTGGTTGTAACGATAATGGTAGTGGTGGTGGTGGTGGTTATAGTGGTGGTGGTTGTATTAGTGGTGGTAGTGATGGTGGTGGTAGTGGTGGTAATGATGGTAGTGGTGGTCGTAGTGGTGGTAGTGGTAGCAGTAGTGTTTGTATTGGTAATGGTGGTGGTGGTGGTGATTGTAGTGGTAATGGTGGTGGTAGTGGTGGTGGTGATGGTGGTGGTTGTATTGGTGGTGGTGGTTATAGTGGCGGTGGTAGTAGTGGTGGCTGAGGTGATGATGGTGGTGGTTGTAGTGGTGGTGGCTTGTGTGTCTTCAAAGAGCCAAAGCCAGATAAAGAGGTAACCAACATAAGTCTCACATACTGGACCCAGACAGACTTTACAAAAAAGAAACTTGGAGATCAGATTTTAATTTGCCTAAACCTAGAAGAGAAAGGTCTTCTTTTCTGTCAAGGGCCTAATGGTCAGAGCAGGAAAGCAGCACTGCGAAACCATCAGAGTGGGGCTTCAGAGTGGCCTGAACGTGCACAGCAGCCCCACCCAATAGGCTAAAGGCTTGTGTAGGACAAAAGCAGCAGCAGCCGGCACCTCCCCGTGCACAGTCTCAAGCTGAGTGACCTCGAGCCCCCACACCCTTCTGCCCTCATGCTCTACTTCATCTGGGCCGAGAAACAATGAAGCCCCCAAACTGCGGACCCCAGCCTCTGAAAGTGAGCAAAAGAAACCTTCCTTCTCTCAGTCGTCATTCTCAGATGTTTTGTACCAGTGATGAAGAGCTAGCAGAGTGAACCTTTCCCCGGGGTTGGGCTTCAGAGGCTGAATCAGGCAGCAACACAGGAGCCCAGGAGGACGAGAGGCAGAGTGAAAATCCAGCACCGTGTTCGAGCCCTCATGTAGGATTAATCTGGGGGATCTGTTGAACCCAAGACCCAGGGATGGGCTTCAGGAACAGGAAAGGAAGCAAGAAGGGGAACATATAAAGGTGGCAAGGCTGGAGCAAAGGGCGTAGGACTCCAAAACGTTTCTTGTGCACACAATGAGGCATCCAAAGGGCTCTGCTGTTGGGCTCTGACCACATGGATTTCAACGGTCAACACGGCTTAAAGGAACAGAGAGTGGGGAAATGGAATGATCCATGGGAAAACAAAGGCCAGATTAGCCCAGTCCCTTCTGCCTCCGCTCTTGGCTATGCCAGCTATTGATCCTATTTTCATACAAAGAATATGGGAGAGGGTGTGTAAATGATTCCCCAATGTGGATAGCATCTCAAAGATAAATAACATTCTAAAATACAAGTTCCGGGCCCAGCAGGATGGCTCAGTGGTCTAAAGCGCCTGCTTAGGAAAGTTTGGGCGGCTGTAGGGACCACAGTTTGATGCATGGCACCACATGCTGCGCCAGCCCTGCCCTCAGGGCAGGCTGAGCTGGCCATAAAAATAAATAAATAAATAAACAAACAAAAGTTCTGAAACAAGAAAAAAAATACAATTTCCAACAGAGCTTTAAAGGTGATATAAGGAATCTATCAAAGAAGGGGAAACGTCACTTCCAGTGAAGAAAAGAAAGGCAGGGAAAATGCTAGTATCATCGGTCACCGATTACACGCCACTCGTAGATGGGCACCATAGCCCTGAATACTAGTATTTTCAATCTTTGTAGGCAGACGCGAGGACTCCGAAAGACCCAGCAGACGGGCACATGAGCCAAGACAAATCTCCAACACTGCTGCTCCAGAGAGTCAAGGAGGGGCTGGCACTTGATCTGGAGCTCATGTGGCAGCTAGAAAATAAAAGGGAGCCGCCAGTTGAGCATTCTAGAAGAAAACAGAGTGGGCAAATTCGGAAAGGCAGGAAATGCAAAAAACGGTCAGCAGACGCTGAGTGTGAAGTTAGTTGGTAAAGGGAGGGAGGGGACATGACACCGGGAGCCACGGACCAGAGAGGCAGAGGGCGGGCTGTGATCAGACCCTGCATATGCTGCCGCATATCGCCAGTGTTCTGCAGCTACTAAAAAACATCCAGCCAGCAAATCCTTGCAGATCAGATTAGAGCTTACTCCAGCTTTCAGGATAGGAATCAAGGTCCTCTTAATATATATATTTGGTACAGGGTCCCACTACACTGCTCAGACTCACGGCCGTTCTCCTGTTTTCAGCCTCCCCAGTGCTGGGATTACAGGCCTGTGTTACCAAGCCTGAGCTTGGGATCCTGGTCAGCATGCCCAGGGGGCGGGGCTCATGCCTGTGAAGCAGGCAGTTCCAGATGGAACCCTGGTCCCTGTACTTTCCTAAGCAGACCTGTAGTCCATCAAGTCTCTTTAACTGGGCCCAGATCCTATATAGAGCTTCTCTGAGTTGGAAGAAGACTGGGAACAAAGGCTGAACCTGGCAAACATCCAGTACAGACCTCATTCTTGAGCTTTTGTAAAGTATTTTGTTTTCAAAGACTATTTCAGCTTCTGGAATATCACACTTATTTAAAATTCTATGATCTACAGTGATGAAACTCCTTGGTTCATCCCAGGGACACCTAGGCTGTCACATAAACTAGTGTTTTACTTCGAGCATATACCTTAGAGAGTCTGGAGACCACTGGAGCTTTTCCATGTGTCCCTGGGAGGGTCGCAGTGTTGCCATCCCTCCGCAGGCTTCCTCTGCAGTCTGGGCCTCTGACCTCTGGGCTCATCTGTTTCCCATGGTTCCTACTGGGCCCTGAAGCGGAGCAATATAACACAGTACAGCATAACTCACTTTTATAGAGCATCCTTCATGCGAGGTATCACAGGGAGCTAATCAAACACTGACAAGAAAGGGCCTGTTGCAGGGCAAGATTTAAAGGGAGGAACTGATTTAGTGGCTCAGGGGGCATAAAAGAAATTTTGGATAGATGCATTAGCAGAAGTGAAAGAACAACCCCTGCTGGGGTAAACCACGGCAGAGACAAAGAACATGAAAGAGCAGGAAAGCGGCTAAGGCCCTGAGACACTACTGATTCCCGCACAACTGAGGGGGACCTGGACTAGACAGAAAATGGATCCCATCCAAGGAGCAGAAAACCTGACCCAGGGAATTTTATCATCCACAAGCAAGTGCTAAGGGACAATGGCTCAGTTGATTCAGTGGCCCAACAATGCCACCCACCCAAGTGCCAGAATCAAAGCCTTCAGTGTATCATATTTTTCCTCAGATCTGCCCTTCCAGGGTCCCAGGATGGCTGGTCCAAGTAACAGGCATCACACCTGGATACAGGAATATCTAGATGTAATGGTAGCAGCAGAGAGAGGGGAGAGAGAGAGAGAGAGAGAGGAAGAGAGGGAGAGAGGGAAGCAGGGAGGGAGGGAGAGAGAGGGGAGAGAGAGAAAAAAAGAGGAGAGAGGAGGGGAGGGGAAGGGAGGGGAGGAGAGAGGAGAGGAGTGCTGATTCTCCTCCAGGCCCTTTGAAGAGCAAAGAAATCTCCAAAAGCTCCCAGTAGACTTAGCCAGGATTGGTACCCAGTCTCTTCCTAAACCAAGCACTGACAACAGGATCATCCCAATTGGTTCTGACCAATCAATGCTCATTTGTGCATTGCACGGGCGAAGGGTAGACTGCAGCATTGTGTCTTTGGTCAGTAGGAAGAAAGGAGCAGTGACAATCATGATGTCAACTCACCACATCTGCTACAAAGGGGTGGAAACTGGGTTTGGACAATGCACAAGTCCCTGGGGGAGCAGGAATACCTACTGCCTGCACGACTAAGATCAATAACTGAGGAACAACACTGAGGAGCAAGCTCCTAAAATACAGCAAATGAGAATTTCTAGGTCGAGGGGCATATCTCTGGAAATAAGGGGAGAGAGCAGAGCTGGATTTTGGCTCCTTACGAGAGTGAAATTAAACATACTTAAAGATGAGAAGAACGCATGTTTGAGATTTGGGATTTCTGATATTGATAGATGAAGAAGAGCAAAAAAGAACTTTTATTTCTGAGTGAAAGAGTAGAAGTAGCAGAGAGAGCAAATGTATTAGGTCTCTGAGAGGCAGAGGGCAGTGGTGGAAAGGAACTGTGCATGAACGTATAGCCTGGCACCAGCCCAGGGACACACAGACCAGACTGCCACATCCAGGGGGAGAGCTCAGACAAGGCCCGCAGGCATCAGGGGTGAGACATATTTTTGTTAAGCATGGAATCAACCAAGGTTTTCTGGCTGCTAAGCTTCTCACAGGCCCTGAACATTGGAGGTTTGAGTTCATCCACCCTCACCAAGATTGACTTTTCCAGTACAAAAGAAAAATAGGCTCCAAGATTACCGGACACCAACTAGCTCTCAAGATACCACACAGGGTCAGGTTAAGTGTCAATGAATCCCGAGCCTGCAGGAAAGTTCTCCTAAACTGCATCAGAATTTAAAGACCAAAGGATGAAAAGTACTGGAGACCAAATATATCTTGGCTCTTGCAGAGCCCAAAACATTTTAAAGAGTTTACAATCATTCAATGAGCCTAACACTCAACTGAGTTCAGTCTGATGACGTATCTCCAGCTGCAGGTCTAGACCTACTTTACCCTAGGAAAGAAAATATTTTGGTGTTTTTAATAGTAATTCCTTGAACACATGGTACCAAAGATAACTGAGACAATTATCATGACACCTTTATTAATCTAGCGGCGTAGAGTACAAGTTGTAAAGCTCAAAATTCTATACCCAGTGTTAAGCAGACTCACAATTGAAGAGATAAAAATAAAGGCAGTGCCTCCTAAATGAAATCTTTTCTTTTTTTCTTTAGAGATATAAGCAGCCTCACATCGATGATAACAAAGCAGCCTCTTGGGAAAATATGTACTTCATGCGCTTGTGGGTCTGCAGCAGGAATTGATGTCATTCAGTCACTTAGGGACAGTGATTGGATGTGTGTCGTGGGTAGCAGCAGGTGCCACTAAGGGTGAAAACTGTGTGTCTTTCTCAGTTTGCCTGTCACTCTGGATCAATGTCATCTGGTCATCTGTTCCATGTCCTATGCCCCCAAGAGATCTGTACTGTTCTTGCTTGCCTCTTCTTTAGAGTAGGTAACAATCCTCTATGACTCTTTTCTTTTTTTGCTGTCTCTCTCACCTATCAGCCACTCCCACATCACACTGTCTTTCTCAGACACAGGCACTCCTGCCTGCATGGAAGAGACTTGAACACGGGAAGCTGGGACATCACCAATCCCTTCACTGCACCACCAGACCCTCTACCTTTGGCCTAGCAACTGCAGACAAAGCTCCTTTCACCCTCTAAGCAAAAGAGAATCTAACTAGCCCTGGTTTAGTTCTCCCTAATGGGATAGCTGGACCTAGGGATGGAATTTGTAATATTTTAATGAGCCTTTCCATGCCTTTAAAGCCACCACTCATGCACATGATTACTTGAAACTGAACTTCAATTTAACTATTTGAATCCAAAGTTATAGTTCCTTGGGATAAAAAATACATCCAGTTAGTGCTGAGTGGAGTTTGTGATGGTCTTCCAACCAAAGTCAGATAGTATCTATAAAGTAGATAAAACTGGATAGATAGTACCTGACTTTGATTGAACACTCTTGACGCCACAACACGGGTGACGTGTCCCAAGGACTCTGACAGCTAGGGAGTATTCTCTCCATTTCACTAATGAGGTGATCATAGCTGAGAGAAACTGCATAACATGGCCAAGCTTACATGGCTAAGGAATAGCAGAGGCAAAATCTGGAGAGGTCTTCAGGAGCCTGAGCCTGAGCTGCAAAGTCCCACTTCTCACTGGCACTGGTAAGCTGGAGACAGACATTGAAGTTCTTCACCGGACTTGAGAACGTAGGAACCAGAGTTTGATTTTGTCAGCCTTGATTCAGCTATGTAGAATGAAGGATGCGTCAAGAGAATAAACCTTAGTATGTGTTTATTTGTTTTATGGGAATCTATGATAAAGCCAGGAGGGAGAACATCTTGCTCCTACTCTCTCCTTTGACAGGTACCATTCTCCCAGTTCCTGGTTCCATTACGCATGTGTGCAGTTGCTACTAGAGTGGCCCATCCTGTCAATCAAAGGGTCTCAGCCCCTCCCAAGGCCACAAGGAAGAGTTCTTGCAGCAGGAGAGACTGCCCACATCCGGGGATAAAGATTGCATTTTAATTAAAATCCTGGATTTTAATCAGGATGTGAGGATAGAGAAAGAACAAGGACAAAAGCATGCAGTTGACAGGGGGGAAGACAATTGATGGCTCTATTTTTATTTCACAAGTCTTGGGAAATTTTCTCTGAGAGCCAAATAAAGCATTCCTCTCCTCCTAGTCCATGTGCAGAAGACTCAAAATAGGCAATAGATTTCCACTCCTTGTCTCTTTTTTCTTTTTCTACCACAGAAACGTAACTTGTCCTTTGAAAAACAATTTATAAATAAAAGTTGTGGGAAGTATACAGTTAGGGGTCTGGTGTGACATTTTAACACATGTGTACATTGTGGAATGATCGAAACAGGTTAGTTGACACATCCCTCCCATCAAATAAGTTTCGGTCCTCTCCTTTTCCTTAGGCCACTGCTTTCCCCTTCCTCTGGCCATCCTCCCCGCTGTGAAAACATTCTCAGCAGCCAACAAATGTTGTGGTCGCCACAACAAGCAGGTTCACAAAGCAAATGGGTAATTTGGAAGGAGACAGATATTTCATCTGACTCACAGAAAGCAACCAGGAAAGGGGGACCCTGCCAAACTGGAAACATTCTCCGGAAAATTCTTGACACTATTCCTAAAAGCTCAAGTTTGGCAAGACAATATACCCTGAGGAAAAACTTGAAATTTCCCAAGATATTGACAAGGTGAAATTTTAAAGTATTTAAATAATGGAAATAGATACGTGATGATCTTTGTAAAGGAATTTTATTTTCTCTTCTAATATTTGCCTTTTATACTTGAGATGTTGTTTAGGAAGTTCCCACCAGGCAGGAGATAATGAGTGGCTCCAGAATTTCTTCACACAAGAAAGGTTTATGAGAGACTACCTGGATATTAGGGAGGGTAAGCACTTGAAGACTGTATTAGGTAAGGTTCTCCAGAGAAATAGAGTGTATCAGATGGGTGGATGGATGGCTACAGGCATGTATGATAGATAGGTAGATAGACAGATAGATAGATAGATAGATAGATAGATAGATAGATAGATAGATAATAAGTAACTGACAAGCAATTCTAGAAGACAGTAAGAGCAAAATCTGCAGAGATGGCATCCTAGTTCAAAGGTCATCAGGCAGAAAGAGTTTCCCCTTGTTGAAGAGATATCACTCTTTCTGTTTATTCATGGCTTCAATTCAGTGGACAGGGCCCACACTTTAAGGGATGCATTACTCACTTTATCTGTTCAAATGTCACTCTCTTCCCAAAGCATGCCAAAACAAGTGTTCTGAATAATATTGGACTTTGACATATTAAGAGATTATATCTACTAAATCTGTATTCTGTGATAGTAACAACCATAGAATAGAGAAAACATTGTTTACTTACAGAAGGAAAGCTGAGGGAGCAGAGAAAGATCTGGAAGTTTCCATATCGTTATATCATCTACCAACCATGCTCCCTTTCATTTCCTCAAGCGTTTTTACTGCTCCCCACAGCTAACACATAGATGGCTGAGAAGACTCATAGCCTCTCCTAGATCTGCCCAATAGAGTTTGAGCTTTGTATGAGGCAAGAAAATAGGATATTTGGAAGTGTAAAGTATCTAAAGTCATGGACAGAGACAAGGACTTTCTGAACTGAAGCCCCTTGCACAGGAAATAGTACCAAGAAACAATAGATAGGATCATAAAAAATCTAAAAGCTTCTGCACAGCAAAAGAAACAACCACCAGAGTAATAAAGACAACCTGCAGAATGTGGGAAACCTTTTACCAGTGTCTCCTGAGACAGAGAACTAATATCTAGAATATATAAAGAACTCGAAAAGGATATCCCCAAGGTAAAAGATCTACTCGTAATTGGGCAAGCAAAATGAATTAACACATCCCAGAAGAGCACATGCAAGTGGTCAATAAATACATAAAGAAATACTCAACACCACTGGCCACTAGAGAGGTACAAATTAAAATAACACAGAGATTCCATCTTGCTCCAGAAAGAGCATGCACCATCAAGAAATCAAATAGTAGCAAGCATTGCTGAGGCTTTGGGGGAGGAGGAGCCCTTCTGCATTTGGGGGGAGAATATAAATTAGTGCAACCACTGTGGAAATCAGTATGGAAACTGCTCAAAAATCTGAAACTAGAAATTCATTTCAACTCAGGTCTTCCCCTTCTAGGTATCTTTCCACAGAGCTAAAGATATCCTACTACACTGGTGCAGGCACATTCATGTTTATAGCAATACCACTTGTAATAGCCAAAGCTTAGACACAGCCCTTGCGTTCCTCAACAGACAGTGCATAAAGACAACAATGTGTTCACACACCCACAGTGGAGTACCACTCTTCCAGATAGATAAACATGAGGCATTCATGGGGAAATGGATGCAACTTGAGACCATCATCATGAGTAAAAGAAACCAGAAATACAAGTTTAGCTATCACATTCTTTCCCTTCTACAAGAAACCCAACATATCAATGAAGAATAAAGTAAAAAGCAGATAACAGGAAGCAGGGAGAAAGATCTTCCTCAGGTGAGAGAGGAGAGAGAGGGGAAGGAACAGACATGGAAAAGAAGTGGAGCTGTGTTGGGTACATGGACCAGCTTCACAGGAGTGGAGACATAGACTAACCCAAAAAAAATGTAAAAATAGAAACCACTTACTTACAGCCCATTTCTCTTAATAAGAACCAGAGAAGACAAGTGAGGGTGGGGAAGAGACAAAAAAGATGTGTGGAGATATCCAATCAGTTTAATCTCTGGACCCAAGCTATAAAAGTCATGTTTTAACCCAGTAAAGGAGAAAGGATGGATGTTTCCTTTCTCCAGATTTATATGCTGTCCTGTAGATAACTTGGTAATTACTCCTGCCATCTGCACTGGAAATTACCATGTAACTTTTACATGGTAAAAGTTCCTATATGGCCTGCCTACAAATACTATTGCCAATACCTACTCTCTACCCTACTAAATTGCCAAGCTCCATTTAACACAATGTAACCTGGATTCGTAGTCATTTTTAATGAACTGCCTTGAGCACACTACACCCCAAATTAGTCCTTCCATAAACACAAGGCACAAACTTGGTTTCTTATGAAATTCCGTACATATTTTTCTTAACCCCAGAGTTCCTGGAAATAACTCCTTAGATGATTCTTGTCTGGATGACTGGCATTTAGAATTTTCTCCTTGGCATTATTCACTAAAGTTTTGCCTGCCTTGTTTAGATGTATGATGGGGGTATATCTACTATACCTCTATTTTGTGACCATAACAAATAGCTTCAATACAAAATGACTTACAAAGGTGCAAACAGGTGTCCATGAAAACAGGGATCCATTCCGATAAATGCAGTGCTAGAGGACTTCATCACGGTGGGAGCATTGCACAATGGCTCACATCTGCCAAGATGGGCAGGTATGATGCTACCAGGTATTTTAATTTCATGGGACCACTGGCTATATGTGGTCCACCGCAAATTGAACCACTGTTGCATGGCACACATGTGTCTTGCTTATGTTTTGCAAAGTCTGCACATTGGAACAGTTCTATTGGCTTCTGCTTATCCCTGCACTCACTCAGCCAGAAAATAGCACATAGGCAAGGTCAACATTAGTGAACTAAAAGGGTACACTTTAGAATATTAAAGGCAGGGGAAAGTCATGTGCTATGGGAAGGGAATGTAGAATGTGAATCAGAGTGAGCAATATTGTTGAATCCATTTTCTTTCTTTCTTTCTTTCTTTCTTTCTTTCTTTCTTTGTTTCATTACTTTCTTCCTTTCCTTTGCCAATGAGAGAAAGGGGGGAATACAATGTAAATATTGGCACTCACTAACAACAAATGTATGTTGTGCTTGAAAATCACATAAAGTGTGACGCATGGAGTATGGTTGTTATAGCTTGTATCTGGATGTCTCGCCAAAGTCTCATATGCTTATAGCAGGAGCTTTCCAGAGCTGGTTGGATTTAGACTGTGTGATACTGGGATCAAGGGTTTGTCCCCCTAGCTGTAGGTGTGACTGAATGAATTTGATGAATAGATTTACTGAAGATCTATCTTCAACCCCATCCTTGGTGTGAATAGTACCACCCAAAAGCCAGTGCCATGCAAGGGATGAAAAGAAAAGGCCGGCTCCTTGGTATGGCAGCAGCAAGCTGCTGCTGCTGCTGCTTCCTGCTTGCCATTCCATGGACTGTTTCTCCTCTACATGTCTCTCTGCCATGCCACCCTACCTCAGAACCAGCCAATTATAGGCTGCAACCTCTACACACTGCAAGCTGAAACAAATTTTCCCCATTTGAGCTTTTTTTGTATGTGTTCCCCACTTCCTCACCTCCTCGCTTAACTTTTTTGAGTGTCAGATATTTTTCTGAACAATAAGTAATATAACTGACATAAGACTCCCCTGGCCCACTGGAAACTCATTCACCCCAGCAATCAGACCTGGCATGTGAGTGAGACTACCCTGGGCCAGCTGTAAACTCATTTGATCCAACAAGAAAGCCTGGCACATGAGTGGAACTTCATCCATGAGACAGACCCAGTGTGGAAAACTGCCACAGAACTCCCTACAGAGAGGCTAGAGATGAGACCCACCCAGCTGAACCAGGAGCAGAACATCTTGCAGGGTAGCACAGCAGGCTCACCTCCAAGGGCGGCAACAGGAAGAAGTGGGGCTCAGCGGCCAGACCCAAGCCACACCCACCTGGATAAGTTTGAACTTGGTAGATCTAGCTCTTGTGCTAAGGTAAGAGCTCTACCAAAGATCTACACCAAAGGTCAGAAGGCAGGGCTATACAAAATGACAAAGAGAAGGACCAAAATGTGCCCTCAGGCTCTGAGCCCAACCAGAATAAATGCAGGAGACAATAGCATAGAAGAAATTGGAAATCACACACCTGAAATCTCTGAAATAATAGTATCTGAAGTAAAGAAACAACTTCAGAAAGGTATAGAGGAAATCAGATCAAAAATAATTTCTGTAGTTAAAAAAAGAAAGAACAGCTATAATGAAAGAAGTACTAAGTGCTTCTAAAGAAGACACTGATTAAAAAAAATAGAGGAGAATAGAAAAATGATGGAATCCTTGAATGAGCAATATAGGAAAGTAATAGAATGCATTAAATAGACTGAAAGTGCTCTACAGGAATTTAAAACCTCAATCACAAGCTGGAAAAACCATTTCAAAGAAAGTGAAAGTAGACTTTCAAACCTTAAAGATATCATTTCAGCTAGGGAAGAGGTAAGAAAAGATCTCTTAAAAACAACTAGGATGCAAAAGAATTCATCTATAAGATGATGCAAAGATGAACAATGTAAAACTAACAGGCATCAATGAGAAAGAAGGAGTCAATACAAATGATGTAAAAGAATATGGGCAGCAGTAATAGCAGAAAACTTCCCAAATATGGGGAAACATTTTGACATTAAGTAACTAAAGCATATAGCACTCCAAATAACATCAACCCAATTAGAACCACACCCAGACATATAATAATCAAGATCCCAGAGATTCAGCACAGGAACTGTATACTAAAAGCCACTAGAGAAAAGAAATAAATAGATCACATTTAAAGGAAAACCCATTAGAATAATGGCAGATTTCTCTTTACAAACCATCAAGTCAACAAGACCATGGAACAAAATGCTCCAAGTCTTGCAAGAAAACAAATTCTAGCCCAGACTACTATACCCTGCAAAACTCTCTTTCAAGTTTAATGGAGAAGTGAAATACTTCCAGGACAAAAAAAAAAAAAAAAAACTAAAGAATTTCATGATGGCAAAGCCAACCCTGCACAGTTTACTAAAAGATATTCTAGAGTGGGATCAAAATGACCACAACTCCATGTAGGAGAATAGAAAGAACCCACTAAACAGGGCAAACAATTAAACACAGGAGAAAAAAGAGGACTACAACAGCAGTCTTTCAACTATTCTTTTGTATACAGCAGCAGAATATTTCCATCAGCATGTTCTATGAAAGGATTTTTCCTGCACCCTATGGGTCATGATTCTGTCTGGGCCTACAGGCTGACTACCAAGGAAATAACAGTAGCTCAGTCCCACAAGTGACACTTGGCCACCAGTAAGCATCATGGACACTAATTCATGTCCATTTGTGCAATATCCTATTCCCAAACTGTTAGATGTTCTGGTCATATATTTGACATTCCGGTATTTATGTTATGTTTTATGCTTAGTAATTCTTTACTACGATGGAAACTTTTACTTAGTTGATATCTTTGTATATATTAACCTATTCAAATACTATGTGAATACACTGAATTGATTGCAGATTCACACATATGTTACACAGCATCTAGCCTCTAAGTTGGACTCACAATTTGATTTGAATTTTAGAATTTTGCTTTGAAATATTTACTTTAATTTTAATTAATAGTTAATTAATTTTCTGAATACTTCATTATACTTTTTGTCATATGATTCATACTGTACCTTTGACTTACAATCTACTTATAAGATATAGTATGATATTTTCTCCTAGTATTAGAAACTTCAAAAAGAAAAATATATATACACAATAGAGTTGGGATAGATATACAGCTACTTTGTTTTATTTCACTGAGAATAAAAGTTTGTACTACCATTATTTAGACAAGATATCAGGTCTGCATCTTGCCCTGTTCATAACTACTATGAAGATAACAATATGCATGGTATTAATTATTCTAACTATCCTAACTTGTTTTGAACTATTTCATCAGTATTTTAACTCTTTTTTCATTAAAAAGAATGAAATAAATAAAAATAAATTGAAAAAATAGACTATACACAACACACATACTACTTACTATGCATACACTACATATGTACCACACCACACCATACTGACACACACTCACAACTCTTACACATCACATGTTTAGATGTACACCATTCCAGAAACATACATGACACATAAGATACAAACATAATACCAAACACACACTATAAACACACAAGGCTTCTAAAATGACATGCCATCTCTAGAGTCCTTTCTACATATTAAGACTCTGTACACCCTGTAGACCTTGTGCTAAATATAAATAAATAAATAAATAAATAAATAAATAAATAAATAAATAAAACAGCATGCCCTTTTTTTTGGAAAAAAAAAAAAAAAAAGAATATAACCAAGCCATGTGGTAAGTTAGGGGTCGATGAAAGTTTTTTTAATTACAGCTCTCCTGTTTAAGGCACTATTTACTGAAAAGTATGATCAAAAGAACGCAGTCTTTTTTTCTGAACAGCGCAAAGTAAAAAGTGCCTCTGTAGCTCAAAATACTGGTGTGCTCTCTTCTGGATTTGCCCTCAAAGGTGAGGCTTTCTTCTCATAAATGGTCTCAATGGAAAGCAAAATGCTCATTCTTGCAGGTTGTACTTGGATATTGGAAGAGCTTGTTTGGAATCAGGACTTATAAATTAGATAAATGAAAGATTAACATAGATTACAGAGTTGTAAGTAGACAAAAGCCAAATGCCAGCATGAAATACTTTTTAATATAATATAATATATATATGCATATATATATGTATATACATATATATATACACTAGTTGTCTCAGCCTGATCTGGGGGTTAGCACATCACGTGGTGCCAGGGATTGAACCATGATCCCTGCAGTTGCCAAAGCTTGTCTAAACAGGCACTTTAGACCACTGAGCCAACTCACTGGCCCAAAACACATTTTGTTTTTTGTTTTTTGTTTTTTGTTTTTTTCCTTTAAGAAAAAACTAAGCTATTTTCTGAATAGCTTACAAACTAAACCTTCTGAAGGTTTGTTTGTCAGCTTCCCATGATTATAACAAAATACCTGACTCTTTACCCACTTGAAGGAAGGAAGCTGTGGAGGGTACAGCCCATGGTTGGTTGACACTATTGCCTTGAGTCGATGGAGAGGCAGCACTTAGGTGGGGTCCCATGGTCAAGGAAACCCTATTCCTCTCAGCAGTGAGAGAGGAAGAGCTCAGGGTCCCACTGCTGCCTTCAGGGCACATCCCCACTGAGCTACAGCCCTCCTCAAGCATCCCCTTTCCTGTTCCCACCAACTTCTAGTCCTTCCAGGCTAGAGCCTTTCACCCATGGACCTATGTGGGACACTTTCCCACACCACAGCTGAAGGGGTTTCCAATGAGCACCTCCAAGAATATTCACAGCAAAGGCTTCATCCATGACACAAATGCACTGTCCCTAAGGCTAATGCTTTGAAAAGTAAACCTCAACGCAAGTTCCAACCTTCACTGACATGGTGTTTGTCTTTCCAATGCTTATTTTCTCCTATCTTCTCCCCAAGTATTCCCTAGTGATGGTTTGTGTTCCGTATATTTTTGCTTTGCTGCTGTTTTCTGTGGCAAGTCAACATATGCCATTAGAACTGCTAACAAGGATTTTGATAGTCTGTGATGACCACAACGTGATACTCACTTCCATGAGGACACAGAATCAGCCCTGGCTCTTCAACTATTTTCCTAGACCTCACCCTGTAGATACATTCCCCAAGAGCCTCATCAACACCAAGAGAAACTAATAATTTCTATGTATACTCCAGTAGAAATTCCAACATGTGTTCCCAGCCCATGTTCTGTGGCTGCACCCAGTGCTACATCATGCTTGTGAAGATCTTCTCACACAAGAACAGTTCTGCAGTCATGTACTGCAACAGCTTCAGAAATTCTCTCTCAGCTTTATTTCTACTTGCTATTCCAAGCCTCAGGTAAGACTTTGGGGAGAAAGCAATAGTTGTACACATCTGTGCTTGAATGGTATTTGTGTTGTACCAGGTGAGCATCACAACATATGCCTTAAATTTGATACCATTAGGGGAAGTCTTGCTGGTCAAATTCTGTCTTGGTTACTTTTCTCTCCTTGCTGGGACAAAATACCAACGCCCAGAATTAATGAGGGAAAGGTTTATTTAGCTCACAGTTAGTGGAGGTCCCTACTTAGCTGGCTCTAAGGCAAGATGCCACATGCCAGAGTGTAACAGTTCATGATGGCAAAAAAAAAAAAAAAAAAAAAAAAAAACAGCGGAAGAGCAATAGCAAAAAGTGCAGAGCAGTGGCAGAAAGCAAGCCTCTCTCCCTTCCTTATACTGCACTGTTGGTCAGGGGACAGTAAGGCTCTTGTAAACCACAGCCTGAGCAACGTCATTGCCTAAGTCTCTCTTTGAACGTTTGGATTCCTCCCGCATGGTCTCCACTGCACCATGCCTATCCCTGCTTAGACCATCCTGCTGTTGGAATTTCTGAGCTGCAGATATGTCATCCACGCCAGTAAGCTGACATTCAGATAAGTGCAGAAAGGAAAACTCTTCATTGGCAGATTTCAGAAACAAACAACACTGCTGCTGGGTTCCTTTCTCTTGAGCATGGAAGTCCCTGATTGAGCACCCACCTATGTGTGCCCAAAAGGCTTTCTTCGCTTACAAGAGTGATCCTGGGGTGGCTGCCTGGGTCTCTCAAGGCAGCCAGGTATCTCTGACAGGTCACCAGGCTTGGTGGAGACCTGATAATTAGCATCAAGTCTTGGGGAACACAAAGCATTGCCCCTTGCTCGCTGGGACACTAGACAACCAGCCGGGCCTGAGGGAGCAGCCTCCAGCTGCCTCTGGATATACACATTTTCAGGTCTTATACCCTCACTAGTGTTAGGAAAGTTTTTGTACATTTTTATAAAAGGAGGCCCGAGGAGCACACCCTCCTCCTTCCTTCCTAATATATTATGTCCTCCCCTGCCGAGCCCAGGGAACTTAGTCTGGATTTGGTAACTGAAGTAATATAAATGTTAGCTAAGAAGTATTCCCGCAATGTGGTTCCAATTTAGGCTTGTTTTGAAGTCTAAAGGCCCAATATGTCTCATCGAGTCTTCACTGGACATTAGTGCTAATGCAATTCGGGCAGCAGCGCAGGCCCAGGAGAGGGTGGCCAGGGACTTCTGGGGATGGGGCACTGTCTGGGAGCTTGAGGGAGACACGCGCATTTTGTTGGGAGGCCCTCCCAACACTCTGAAGGCTGGGGGCTTTGCTCAGGAAATTGCCGGCCCCCTCCCTGCCCGGGTTGCAGAGAAATGGAGCAAGGTACGCGCTGTACTCTGTCACCACCCTCACTCCTAGGCAAGGTCCCGAGCTGAAGGCAGCCTCCCCGCTCTGCAAGCTGTTTGCACTTTACTTCAATAACATCTCTCTCCCAGTGCGGGCTTGATCCGCGAGGACACGCGTGCCTTTGCAGAGAGCAGCTGACGCAGCCCTCCCTGAGCCCCCAGCCCCACCAGGGCTCACAGCCCTCGTGAGCCTCCGGCTGCATTCCCTGCCCTTTATCTTGCTGGGGGGACCCGCACCTTTTGAACTGCCATCTGTAGATGGTGTCGGTGCACTGACTTGTTAACTGTGCCATGCTGTGAAGGAAATGGCATGATTTAGATCAAGTGCTCGGGACGGCTGTTCATAAGAAACACTTGAGCCAAGCTGTTGCTGCTCAGAATGTGCCCTGGGGAGACGGGTTCCGTTTCGGGTCACGGTCCTGCCTTGTACCGGGGCAGGCGCAATGCGACGCTTGGCCGCGGCGGGCAGGAGAGGGTGGGGAGAAATATTATGAAACCATGAGACTGCCAAATTAACTTCTCACCCTTTCAATCACACTCCAGAGGATAAAAGCCTAACATTTCTGCCTCAGGAACAGGCTCAGTTTACAACAAACAAGTTATTCCTCTAATTTATCAGCCCGGCCAGCTATCCGCATGATTACTGAAAATCTCCACTGTTAGGAAACCACTTTTGCGGGGAGACAGCGCATAGCGAGCTAGAACAAGGAGGATGGTGCAAAGTTTTTGCAGCTCAGATCGGCCCCAAGGCTGCTTCTCAAGGCACATAAAAACCAAAATGCTTCTGGCTCCTGCGGCTTTGTTTCCACGAAAATTCTTTTGTTTATTTCAGGAAGCAAAAGTAAAATCAAAATGCCACAAAAGCTCAGGTAAGCACAGGTCATAAATCTTTGTTGCTAAATACAAGTCCCAGTAAGTAAACTGTAATTAGAAAGACAAAGGTAAATCTGCAACCTGCAAGCCAGGGAAGAGGGGGACCTTAATTCATCAACTCGCAGGCTAATTGTAAGGACACTGATTCATCCATTCTATGGAAATGGATGATTAGGGTCATTCTTGAAGACAAATTGACTTTTCTGCACACTCTCAATCTGTTTAGTCACTTTAAAGGTGTCAATTATTGGAACAGGCTAAGACTATGAATTTCTTAGTAATAGCTTTAATAACATTTTGAAATGAAAAGCAGATACCTTGAAGTCAGCCTACTTTGAAAAGACATCCAAGGAGCTCTGGTTTTAATTTGGGTAGCCTTCTACATCTGGAATCCCTTATAATTAAAACTAAAAACTGAACTACTACTTCCACCTGTCAAATGATGAAAAGATGAAGGCACTAATAAGTTACTAAATAGCCCAACATGATAAAGTTTACATTCTCATTCCGTACAGTAAAACAGAATTTTGGACAGGAGGCTAAAGGTCTTTGGTCATTACTAATAACACTCTTTCCGTATTAACCTCCCTTGTCTCGCTCCAACTACTGACGGGGTCTTTTTTACATTAAGAGCTAATTTTCGTTAAGTCTCTGTTTTAAAAGCAAATATAGATTTCAGAAAGAATATTTAAAACACACATACCGAGCTGTGATTTGCCTGCCATATTTTGTTTTCGTCATTTTTTTAATTCTTCTAACAGCATCCTATCCCAGACAGTTCTTCTAGGCAGTACTCAGATATCTTCCTCAAACACCCACAGGACACAGGCCTTCTGCCCAGCTCTGGGGAAGCAGCACTGAATAAAATATATCTTTACTGATAATTTAGAGCTAGGAAAACATGAAGCGATTTCTTCTCATTTCTTCAAAAGGGCCAAAAGAACACACCGCCTTTTCTTAGATTCTGCTAAGAAAAAGTAGTTTTTGAAACTTGAGCTACCAAGCAATTAAAGCAACAGTGGCCACTGAAATGACTTTGGACTGTCACTGGTGACCAGAGGTTAATTATTTTTTTAAAAGTAAATCCCACATTGTAATCCCTATTGCAGCCGATTGGGACCAATCCCCCTGTTGAGGTCCTGCTCTGTGGGCAGGCAGCCCCTGAAGACACATTTTTCTTACTACACAGTCTTATTTCTTGGTCACGAAGTTTAAAAAAAATGGAAATAATCATTTGGAAATATCATTTCAAAAGTTTTCCCCCAGGAAAAAGATAATAAAGGGTGTTGGCCAGTGAAGAAAGCCTCTGCTCAAGGGATAGACACTGCTTTTGTGGGTCACCCAAATGGTCCCTTGGACACAATAACTGACTCTGGCACTTGAAAACAGAAAAGAGGAAGCCCAACCTCCCTCTGCAGAGTATGCCCAGGAAGGGCATTCCAGTTGGGTCCAACCCACTGGGCCCATCAGAGACTCCATTACATTACTGCTGTAGTAGCCCTTTCAGTGTGTGCCTAGATGGCCTTAGAGGAAAAGTATCTTCAGCTGTCACCCATGTGTGAGAGGCCCACATCACCACCTGGCTGTTGAAAGCCTCCATGGAGTCTGAGCACACGCTTCCTGGGATGAGCACAGCCTTTAAGTTCACAAGGGATCCATAGCAGGGTGGTTTACAATAGTAGAAAGGTGAGAACATCCCAGACTCTACTGATGGATGAATGAAAAGAAGAAAATAGGGAGGGAAGAGAGAGGAAGACAGTTCTGACTTGGGACACCATAGACACACCCTAAACACAGTACACTAACTAAAACAGACCAGTCCCAAAGGACAAAAGGTTGTAGGATTCTCTATAAGGGAGGGACCTACCCCTGATGGCTACAAATTCAGAGAGACCACACCAGTGTTGGCTGGGACGGATGGATACAGGAAATGCCGGGTAAGTGTATGGTAAGATCAAATTCTCCATTTAGAAAGATGCAAGAAATTCTAGAGATGTCAGCTTAGTTAATGTCATACAGCTGTACATTTAAAAGTGGTTAAGATGGTCAACTTTAAATATGGTATACTTTACCACACTTTAAAAAAAAAAAAATCGAAGGATTTTACATTGAAATAGAGATTTTTCAACTTAGTGAGGAACAAAGAAATCCAAATAACTATTGACCTTAGCCAGCATGCCCAAATGCTAGCAAAACTAAAACTGAACTGCATCCTCTTGGACACATCAGTGTTCACTTCAGGTCCCCAGAGCCTTTCTCCACCCTCCCCCGGGTCCTCTGCCCATCCCCCCTGGCTCCCATGGACTACCACCCATGCAAGTCCCCTGAAGACACTCCTCCTGCATGCTGCCACACGGCTCCATGGGCTTGACCGCATGCCACACTTCACCCTGCCTGTCCCAGGCACAGATGGCACAGAGGCCAGAGATGTGATGGCATCTGCAATAGAAACAAGACCAAGAAGCCCCTCACCCACCTAGGGAGCCCTGGACCACCCCCTCCACCCACCACCTTGGAAACAGGATCACTCTCCGGACACCCACTAAGCCACCCTTTTTACATGGCACCCCGCAGGTAGAGGCACGCAAAAGGACTAGAAGCACTTTCTAGTGCTTCTAATCAGGAGCAGTTTCTTATTACGGGGTTTTCAGCTATTGACTTTCTATAAATTTTCTACAGATCATGTAGCCCAGAGTCAAGGAGCAATGAATTTAAGAATCTTTATTGAAGTCTGGATTATCCCCAAACTGTGTGCTTTTCTTCTAAGCCACTGACTGCCCAAGGTTTTTGCCTTTTCTTTTTCATCTAAAATGCTACTGTCAAATGAGCATTTTAAAACATTCATCAAAAACCAATGGCTACAAACTTCAGACTGTCCATTGCACACAGAGTAAATCCCAGACTAGTGGTGATGCATAAATGATGTGTCGGTTTAATCTATTTTTCGCAGGGGGTGTCTGAGAGTAGGAAAATTAAAAACAGGTAGAATGGACTATTATTACTGTTCCATAGTGTGCTTTTTTACATGAGGTCTGGATTAAGATAACATCTGGTCTATATTTCTTGGACTATTCCCCTTTTATCACAAGAAAAATCGGCAACCCATCTCACAACTGCTCTTAATTTAGATCTAAATATCACTGATGAAACATTGTACAACATGCTGTTATCTATTAAAATGATTTCCCTGCAGGAACAGTTGATACTTTTATATAGTCCAGCAAAGCTAATCATGCCAGGCCCCCTTAGTAGGACTTACCTTATAATCACATGTTCAGCTGTTCGACCTAAATCACTGCTGCGGTACCCAATGGGTCTTATTCGGGGATGGATTTCACTATGTTGTGAGGTACAGCGCGCAGGCCTGAGGGTCTCAGAATCATTAAGAAATCTTTAATAACTTTAACTTTTTTTCTTCCTTTTATTCTGTAGTAATCAAGTTCTTGCTTGATTGGGCTGTGGGCTCTCTAAGGTCCTTGCAAGAAGTTGGCAAGCTGTTGTCAACACTTTTCAGCGTGCAAGTCCCCTTCAACGTACGATACTGATTGCATAGGAAAGGGGAAAAAAAAAAAAAAAAAGCTGCTTTTAAAATATTTGTATAACTCACTTCCACAGATAAGAAACTAGGAAAAAACTATTTTCAGAACCTGATTTGCATATCTGTGGTACACATTTGTTTTTGTATCTTAAACAATGGTAATCACCAGAATCACAGAAGGTAAATCTATGCATTAGTTATATGGGAAATCACTTTGTCTGCTTCCACCTTTAATTTGACAGTGTCTTAAATTCCTGGTTTTTAAGTAACGTGAAAACAGAAATGCAGAGAAGTTACAGGAATTGATGCGGAGAGAAGTAATGGCCAGCCAACTGTGATAAGACAAAAATTTTCACTGCAATAGAAAATGAAATTGGAAGTGTATTACATATAAAATGCCACAAGATAGAAAATAATAAAAATGCTGATTGATAGGAGATTGGTGTGTGATGGGTACTGCATGGAGTATCTTATAGCCATTAAGCAAGAACAAAAAATATTTTAGATGTGTAAGGAAAGAGCTTCATATTATATTTTAAGAACAGAACCTGAATGGGTTGGTATTATTTTTCACTGCCAGTTAAATAAAAGAAAAATAGAAGTATATTTCTATGTGTATAGGAAAAGTATGAAAGACTTCATATCAAACTGTAATGACTAACCACACAGTAGAAAAAGAGCATCTTTCTTATACACTGTTGTGGACTTTCTAGCTATTCTCTTTCTCTCTCTCTCTCTCTCTCTCTCTCTCTCTCTCTCTCTCTATCTATCTCTCTCTCTGTCTCTCTCTCTCTCTCTCTCACACACACACACACACACACAAATTGCTAAAATTTTCAAACAATAAAAAGGAAAGAAAGAAAGAGAGAGAGAGAAAGAAAGAAAGAAAGAAAGAAAGGAAGGAAGGAAGGAAGGAAGGAAGGAAGAAAGAAAGAAAGAAAGTCAGACAAGGATCAAGCAGACCTCCCCCTTCAGGAATAGGCTCTGAGGAGGAAGGGAGGTGGCTGCTGGCAGAGCCAAACAAGACCCTGGGCTTGACAGGCAGCCCGTCCCCCTGTATTTTTTGGAGGGAATTCTGAGAATAAAAAGCCTTTGGAAGTTATCAGTGGCCAGGCTGGAGCCACCCATGTTTCACCTGCCTGTGTTTGTCTGCCAGCCAGTCAACGGTGCTATTAGCAGAATTAAGATCCAGAAGAAAAGATTATCCCAGAGAAGGCAGGATAAAGTGCTGGAAAGTGTGGCTGCTTATCAAGATCACAATACCAAACAGGTCAGCGAGGGGTCCGGATAGGTTTCACTTGAAGCAGGTAATCTTGGCAAAAATAATGGAGTGGCTGTTCCTCAGAAATAGTTCAGGCCTGCGCCCCACTGCAGTCCACCCAAGATAAAGTAGCGCTGTACCAAGTCCTGCAACAGCATTAGACTGAAGAGGGGACAATGAAACCTGCCCTGGCATTCTCTGCCTCTCCTTCTGCAGTTAACCCTGTGTAATGGAACAGCTCTCCACCTCTCCCCTGGGGCATTTTTGATATTTTTGAATGGTATGTTTTCATTCACATTTTCTTTCCCTTTACATGGAGGAAAGACCTAAATGGAATTCCTCAGTACAATTCAATACTGAGAGAAGAAGGAGGAGGAGGAGGAGAAGGAGGAGGGGAAGGAGGAGGAGGAGGGAGAGGGGGAGGGGAGGGAGGGGAAAGGGGAGGGGGAGGAGAAGAAGGAGGAGAGAGAGGGGGAGGGGCAGGAGAAGGGGAAGAAGGAGGAAGAAGAGAAAAAGGAGGAGGAGGGGAAAGGGAAGGAGGAGGAGGAGGAGGAGGAGAAGAAGAAGAAGAAACCCAAGAGAGAGAATTGCAACATTATTTAAGCACCTAATTGTTGGGAGAGATTGTTTCTTTTTTTTTCTTTTGTTTCATGACCAATAGTAGTGTGGGCTAGGGGCAGCAGTTTGGCCACTCTGGTACAGAAACGTGTTTTCAAACAATGACTTGGAATGGTGAAGGTTCTGCGTTCGCGACTGTGCTGCAGCTTCCACGAGCTCACCTACAGCCTGAACTTGCATGGCATTGCACCACGTTGTCTATGAATCATTCAACTCTAAGCCCCACAGCAGAGGGACAATTGCAAACTGTGCAAAAGTATGAAGACATATTTGGTATTTCTGTCCTATGTACCTCGTGTTAGAAGTAGATGATTTGGGGCTGGGGAGATAGCTCAGTAGAATAAGCACTTGCCTGGAAAGTACAGGGTTCTGAGTTCAATCCTCAGTACTGAAAAGAAAAAATAAAAATAAAGAAACGTGGTTTGTTCACCCAGCTTATTTTTCATCTAAATAAGACCTCTTTTATATTTTTTTCTTTTTCTCTTTTTCAAAAATAGAGGGTAACAGCTAAATAATTTGCCACTGTCTAGGCTGAATTCACGCAGATATGGAGTGGCCCAGAATTAGCAGGTCCTTTGCACTTAGTGGTCTTTCCAGTAGGAGTAATGCACTTCTAGTGCCTGATCCACCCAGTGCTTGGTAAATAAAACACATTTCCCCAACAGTCACAGTTAAGGACGTCCCTGTTATAAGAACAGGCAAACCAGGGCCACATCATTTCTTCAGCCATCCAGGTGACAGGCATCCATGTAATGACCCAAGAGCTGTCAACTTATCAAGAAAAAACAAAATCAACATAGTGTACACTTAAATAAAGCTATGCATCAAAATTAAAAAGAATCACTAGCTTCAGCTATTTCTTCAGAACCATGAGCTTGTGCCTGCTCAAGAGGCCAGAACAGGCTCGCATTTCTGCAGGGACCTTAAAGGCCTACGAATATCAGAGTGAGCACAAACCACTGTGTCCAGAAGAGGTAAATGCTTCCGAAGTGTTTTATTCCTTCATAAAACAAAACATCCTTTAAAAGAATATGACAGGCTGGGCATGGTGGTGCACGCCTGTAATCCCAGCACCCGAGAGACTGAGGCAGGAGGATCATGGGAGTTCAAGACCAGCCTGGGCTACAAAAGTGAGCTCAAGGCCAGCCTGAACTGCATAGCAAGACCCTGTCTCAAAAAGATAAATAAATAAATAAGTGTGACAAGAAACATAGAAATAAATTTAGTAATTGAACATTAAAATTCAGTTTTTAAAAGGGTTTTTGTAATCTAAGCTATAGGTAAAATATTTTTACTATTCCTAAAATGCCAACAAAAGAATAGAGAATAAAAGCAAAAATATCTCTTAACACCACTCACTCCCATGCAGTACATGCATGTAATGAGCCTTTCTCCTCAGTAGGAATAAGTTAGTAATTTGCAGAGTATCTTCTGAGCGGAGTTCTGAGTGTCTACAGATGCATGCTATATGTACACACACATACCTGTAGTGAAAGAGGATTCTTATTTCACCACATACAAGCATACTATATGTAGGATGCACAATTGAGTACTTGAGTTTCTGTTGTTTGACAGTTTGTCTCACACATTCTAGGTCAGTACTTAAAAATTAATAGCCCACAGTTCAAAAATCCTTTGAATTTTTTTTTCAACATATAAAAATCCACATTCACTTCTTCCCTTCCTTCTCCATGCTGAGGACTGATGAGCAGCCTGCCTCATGCTTGCCAACCTGCATGCCTCCTTCATGCTGTGCCCAATGGCTTTGTCCATTTTTTAAGCAAATGAAAAGGTTCAGCAGCATCTTCTAGTTCTCCATGGAACACATCAAAAATAGGAGCTGGAAGGGCTGGCGGTATAGCTCATCGGGTTAAGCCCTTGCTTAGGGAAGCGCAGGGGCCAGGATTCGGTTCCTGGCCCTGCCTGCCGCGCTGGCCGGGCTGTCAAGCACGCTGAGCCAGCGATGGAGTCTGGGCATGCACCTGTAATCCCAACACTTGAGATGTACGAGCAGGAGGATCACTATGAGACCTTGTAGTGAGACCTTGTACAAAAAAAAAAAAAAAAAAAAGACAAAAATAGGAGCTAGGTAGCTGCCACCTCTGATGGGACCCCCAACTCTCCTGGGCCCCAAAAGCTCCCACACATCCCACACTTACATCCAACCTGACCTGGCAGACCTCAGAATTGGCAACCTGAATTCACTGTATTTATACTGTCCTTCCTAAAGGCTGTATGATATCCATTAGCATAAATGTACCACCATTTTCTTAGACATTTTCCTATTTATAACCTGCTCTTCTGTTGTTGTTGTTGTTGTTGTTGTTGTTGTTGTTTAGGTCAAATTCCAGCTTGGGTAGAGTAGAATGCAACCCCATGTAGCCGGGAGTGGTGGCTCACGCCTGTAATCCCAGCACTTGGGAGGCTGAGGCAGGAGGATCGTTGTGAGTTCGAGACCAGCCTGGGCTACAAAAGTGAGCTCAAAGCCAGCCTGAACTGCATAGTGAGACCCTGTCTCAAAAAGCAAAAAAAAAAAAAAAAAAAAAAAAAAAAAAAAAAAAAAAAAAAAAAGAATGCAACCCCATGTTAAACCACCCTCCACTTCTTTAACTTAAAATAAACTTACTTTATTTCCTCACACAGCTTATGAACATCCTCCAATAGATAATTTGTAAAACTTTACAAAGCTACAAAGGATTGTTCTAAATTTTTACCTTTGAAAGATGATATTATAATTGAGAGATCAGTGGCCCAGGGTGTGGGGTAGGAGAGGGTTCTAAAAGATAGTGAAAAGTAATCAGTATCTAATCGGAATGAATTCAGTGGGTTGTACAGGGGAATCAGGATTGTTTCCTCTTTAAAAAAGGAGAGGACTTTGCTTTAAAAGTGACACAGGCTTGCTGAATAATTAAGGTCTTCGCTTTATCTTTTAACAGCTCCATCTGTTCTCTTTCTCCGTTTTCCCCCTCCCATATCCTTGCTCGGAAGAAATGTCTTAGAGTGTATAAAGTTCCTGTTATGGGACCTGCAACGTGGAAAACGGGCTGCTACTCTAAAAGTTCAAAAATTCCTCCTACGCAGTAATGCCGCGCCTTCCAAAAAAAAGCTGACAGACTAACAAGAGGGATGAAATCGCGCTTACAACGGAGTGACTACAGCAAAACTTGAGCCAAAATCAAAGCACACACCAACGTGGAAAACGACTCGAATTCGTTTAAATCTTCGGCCCGCAGGACAGAGCTTGGCCTGTGTAATTTGAGGTGGAAGTTCTCCCACTCAGAACAAAAAGCTGACGCTGAAACAAGAGTTACCCACTTCCCTTGGTTTAGCTTCCTGTTCAGATGACCACAAAGTCCCCAAACTATTTCTATCTTTCTTTTTTCTTTTCTTTTTTTTTTTTTTTTTAAGGCTGGCTCGGGCTGCCTTAAGGGTGGGTCTGGTGTGGCATGTGGATCATGCCAGGATCAAACTGTGGTCCATTGCACCTGACTGAGTTTGCCCAAACAAGCCCTTCAAACAACTGAGCTAAACGGCAAACTCAAATATACAAAATAAAACTTTAGGCAGTTGCAGGGGCCACAGGTTTGATCCTGGGTGTCTGATGCTCCCCACCCCCCTACACACACACACACACACACACACACACACACACACACACACACCTGGTCCCGGGAGTGGTGAGCAGGCAATAGAGACTGGGCATGGTGGCACACCTGTAATTCCAGCACTTGGGAGGCTGAAAACTGGAGAATCACTAGGAGTCCAATGTACGTAGTGAGACTCTGTAGACCCTGTACTAAACACAGGAAAGAAAGAAAGAAAGAAAGAAAGAAAGAAAGAAAGAAAGAAAGAAAGAAAGAAAGAAAGAAAGAAAGAAAGAAAGAAAGAAAGAAAGGAAGGAAGGAGGAAGGGAGAGAGAGAGAGAGAAAGGAAGAGGAAGAGGAAGAGGAAGAAGAGGAGGAGGAGAAGAAGAGGAGGAGGAAGAAGAAGAAGAGGAAGAGGAAGAGAGGAAGGCAAGAAAAGAAAACTCAAGAAAGTTTCACATATATTTTTTTCTTTTACTGTACAGGGTCTCACTACTGACTCACAACGATCCTCCCGCTTGTACCTCCCAAGTGCTGGGATGACAGGCACCCAGCCACCACACTCGGACTCCATCGCTGGCTCATCACACTGGAGAGTGGGGCTGACACAGCAGGCAGGGCCAGGAACCGAACCCTTGCCCCTGCACTTCCCTAAGCAAGCACTTAATCCACTGAGCTATATCGCCAGCCCTAATTTCACATATATTTCTGATGAGGATAATCTTTACCCCAGGTATACATAACACTCAGAAGGAAACTAAACCCTGTCTTTCTAACCGAAAGGAGACTAGAATGACTATTTTGCTGCCTGCTTGAGACAATGAAATAAATATATGTCTATTAAACCACTCCTCCCTCCTCAGATGTACAGAATAATCATCTTTGTCTATTTTCAAGGAAAAGGAAACAGTATGTGAGAGTCTCACATAACCCAGCAAATGGAGCACTAGGGGCATGAGCAAATTCAAGCTAAGACTGCTTGTCAGCTTTAAAACAAATGATCCTTGCACGTTAAATCACTTTATCACTTATTTGGGCTATTAAGGCTATTTCCTAGGTAAATTTAAAGTGTTAAATTTGTATACAATAGACATCATCTTGCGCTCCTCCCAGGAACAAAGAACATTGCATGGATAGCAGAGCCCAGACTTGCCAGCTGGCCTAAGGACTGCCCTGGTACAGTGGGCTCCGATGTTTAGGGCACAGCTTTCCCCTAAGGGACCAGCAGCAGACCTTGCCGTTCTGCTTGCTCATCGTCCCCCTTTGTTGAGGTTACAGACAAACCATCATGAAGATTTTTTTAAAACACAACTCCTGTAGTAGTTCAATAGTGGTAAAGGGAAGAAAACTGGATGCAAACAATTAGGGTCCCTGAGTTTGAGATGGGATGTGGGGCAAGCTATTCAGGTCCAGCAAAGCCTGGCTACTCTCGGGGATGCCTGTGGCTCATATCCAGACTACCTGGAGGCTCACAGGTTTACTGCTGTACAACCAAGCTTAGACTGGTGTTTGCATGTATGGGGAACCATGTGAGGAGCTGGGCACAGAAAGACAGATGAGGCATGATGCCTGCCAACTGGACACTTGTGGTCTAGTATCCAGGCAGTGGACTAGACTGGTGGAAATATCATCATGAGGATTTACTGCAACTGCCACCAAAATAGAGACATGCAGAAGAGAACACACAGAGGGAGTGACTTTGCTTTAGGCATGCAGCTGGGCAACAGTGGAGGAAAACAGTAAGATATGACATGTTAGGATAAGCTCTCTTTGTACCCAAACGTGGCAGTGGCTCATCCACTAGCCTTCAGTCTGAGTCCTGGCAGAGGCCTGTGGGCTGATAGCTCACAGTTCTAGTGAAGGCAAAACTCTCCAGGCCATTAGAGAGTGTGTTTGTACAGTCTATGATTTCACTATTTGACAAAACTGAATAATGATTTTCCTCCCAGCATTTCAGCCACAGCAGGAGATGCAGAGCTGACCTCAAGATTCTTCTGGCTACACACTGGGCAGAAACACCTGAGTTTTTATCGTGCAGGAACATTCCACACTTTAACCTCCACTTGGAAAAGTGCACCCGTGTGTGTGTGTGTGTGTGTGTGTGTGTGTGTGTGTGTGTGTGTGCATTGTGTAAGTATCAAAGGCTTATAGGAAAGTAAGAACTAGAGATACGTTCTGATAGGTGCTGTGTCCCTTTTGAAAGCTGCTAGCTGCTGTCAGGATTCACCAGGCTTCTCCTGTCCCCTAGTTCAGAGGTGTCTCCTGAAACAGCAGACCTATAAATCCTTGCAGCATTCCCCTGAAGCTTCTGCTCTTCTATACATTTCTACAGTCCATGTTAAGAAATGATACTGGATGGAGCTAGGGAGATAGTTCTGTGGCACAAGTGCCTGCCTGGCAAGCACAAGGTTGTGAGTTCGAACCCCCGTCCAACAAAAAAAGGAAGAAAAAAAAAGAAATGATACTGGATAAGGTGACCTATCTCACATTAACAAAGGAGAGGCAGCCTGGGTGCTGCTTATATACAAGAAGTTTTCAACAGCTGGACACCTTCAGAACTGAGAAGTCTCCATACACTTTTCTTGTACCACTCTCAGTGTACTTAAAACCCTGTGGGTTCCATTGCCTTAAAAACAAGCAAGAGAAATGAAGATGAGGCCATCACATTTCAAAAATGCAAGTCAAAAGATGAAACACTTTGTTGCCTATCAAATGACTAATAGCAGAAAAGTAATAATAACCAATGTAAATCTTGGAAACAACCAAAATTCCCATTATCTGAAGAAAGGTTGAAAAAGATGTGGCATTTTCATAAGATGGAATATTACTCAGCTATAAGGAATGATAAACTTAGAAGACTTCATATATAAATGAATGTATCTTGAACATATACTCATAAGTGAAATAAACCAGACCTACATATACAAATATCATAGAGTCTCCCTAGTGTAAGGACTCAGGACTCAAAAGAAGAAAACTAAATAAATAAATTTGGGGGGGGGGGTACCAGGAATCAAACTCAGGACCTTGCATTTTCTGCATCCTCCACCCCTATAATTTTTTTCTTTTTTTTAAAGAATCACTTAAATACAAAATGCATTTGGAAGAGTTAAAAAGATTAAGGTTTATTGAAAATGTTATTGTTTAATTGTTTGGCCAATCTTACATACGTACATCTATTAATCTAAACAGATTTGATGATGAAAATATGTAATACAACCATTGTTAAATTTTTGTTCTCATTTGGAATTCTGTACTGCATGTACTCTTGCTTGTTATTGTTTTTCTATCTCTGTTTCTGCTACTTTTACTCTTTAAAATAAAATTTTAAATTAAAAAAATAAAAAGCAATAAGCAACAATAACCCAGTATGGGCTACAGAGAAAGCAGCCCAGGCACAGGGACGGTACGGTTCAATCAACCCCTCTAGAGGTCACTGGGCAATGCGCATCAAACTGCATACGTGACTTGTGCTACTAATTCCATTGCTAGAAATTTATTCCTAGAACCTATTCATAATGTACTTTTATTTATTAATTTTATATATATTATTACATTATTAACTATATTATTATATAATATAATTATATAGGTTTATTAATTTATTAATTATGTTATGACCAAGACATAACATAAATAAGTAAAGTTTTTTTTTTTTGAGAAAAGTAATGCACTTTTTTTTTTCCATATTATGGCCAGCTCAGCCTGCTCTGGGGGTGGGGCTGGTGCAGCATGTGGTGTCAGGGATTGAACTGCCGTTCCTGCGGTGTCTTTCCTAAGCAGGTGCTTTAGACCACTGAGCCATCTTACCAGCCCAATGCACTTTTAACATACCTCAAAAACAATGAAATATCTAACATTAAATAAAGCCTAATTAAGTATAGTATGTGCTTGTAGAATGTTGTCATATTTTTACCAACAAGAGCATGTAATGAAACAGAAAATATTTTGGAGATATAGTAATGCCTCAGTTCACAAATGCTTCTGTTCATGAACAGTTTGGTTCCCAAGTAACAGCACGCAAGAAAAGTTTGTTTCTCCTTGCAAGCTCTGTCCCCAGTGACGATGACAACACTTGCTCACAGCTTTCGCCCCCGCCAACACTAACACGTCACCTTTGCCAGGATCACAGAGCAAAATGTAGCTCATTAACCAAGGTGCCACTGTCTATGTTATCCTATAAAAACACTGCTTACAGAACGGAAAATATAATCTGAACACAATGTTTCAATACACACATATATAACCACAAGTGTACACAGTTAAGTATCTGCAAACATCCAAATGGCTTACAAAGATAGGGTAAAGATGTAGACACTAAGTTATTAATATTACATATATATAATATGTATACCATGTTCAATAATAGTATAAAAATAGACATATTAGTTTCAAAATCAGACCTCAAGGTTAAGGAAAAGCTCTGAGCCAAATCCTGGTAGAAAATTGAATTTTTGGTTTTTTTTTTTAATATTTTAGAGAAGGGTCTACAGGGTGCTCAGGGTCTCACTACTAGACCAGACTCCTAGTGGTCTGCCTCTTTACAGCCTGCCAAGAGCTGGCATTACAGGTGTGAGCCACCATGCCCAGTCTCAGTTGCTGTCTCAGTGCTGGGCCAGAGATCGAACCCCGAGCCTCTGCGCCTACTTGCAAGTGCTTTAATCCACTGAAAGTTAAATATTGTAATATTTCACACACCTCATATCAACAACTTTGGGACATAAACAGTCTGAATCCTCAAACTGAGCTTATTTTGGATAATAAAATAAAAAATGTCAACCCTCAGTGCCACAAAACACAAAGAATAGTCCTCCTTCTTCCTTTCCTACAGAACAAACCCTCATTCCTGCTAAGTGAACACACTCCTGTGAAATGAATGCTAAGGTGGCAGGTGCCCAGTTGCCTCCAGAACTCTTGAATCAGGGCCTGTGGTGAGCATCTTTGGTCCATGCCAGCCCAGAATATCGGCTGCCTGCTTCTAAATGAAGCACAGTACAGTTTCTGTGGCCTCCCCAGGCCAACATGGGCATCTCCGAGAGGCGAGCACTAAGGAAATGACTAACTAGCAAAAGCCTACTTTGAATATGTCAAAAGAGATTACACATTAATATTTATTTCTGTTACATTTCTTTCTTTCTTTTATTGTGGCCAGCTCAACCCACCCTGGGGGTGGTGCTGGGGATCAAATGGTGGTACCTGCACTTGCCTAAGCTTCGCCTAAGCAGGCACTTCAGTCCACTGAGCTATGTCACCTGCCCCCCATTGCATTTCTTTTACAAGCACAATCATACATGGTTTCCAACCACACTTCCCTCTCAAGATTATAAAATTGTGGTTATCCAGCCAGATTTAACCCTGAGAGGAGAAACAGCCTTACACTTACGTAAACAGACAGTCAAATATCACTGTGTGGCCTAAACACCAAAACTTGAACGGCTACTGCACAGACCCACCTGGCCACTGCCTGGCAAAACAAAAACTTGTTTTTCATTCATCTTGTCCTTAACTCTTTTTTTTTTTTTTTTCTTTTTTTGGTGGTAGCTGGGCTTGAACTCAGGACCTTATGCTTGCCAGACAAGCACTTATTCCATAGAGCAATCTCCCAAGCCCCCTCATCCCTAACTCTTGACAAAGATAAATGCCATAAAACATGACTCTGCTGGGGGTAGGATTAAAATGGAGTGTCAACATTATCTTTCCTATGTCCTGTTTCCAGATAAGCCAGACCCTTAAGGGCGCCTGAGTGTGTGAATACAGAACAGTCAGTTCTGTTTTGTTTGTTTGTTTGTATTTGTTTTTGTTTTTGTTTTTCTTCTCCTTCTTCTTCTTCTTCTTCTTCTTCTTCTTCTTCTTCTTCTTCTTCTTCTTCTTCTT
>PVJA010018885.1:0-39167 GCA_004027025.1 Myocastor coypus
CTTTTTTTTTTTTTTTCTGTATCTGCTCTAGAGTTACAAACCATGGTTTATCATTGTGAACCTCATCTCTGCAGCTATGTGAGAAATTAAATTTCTTTTTTATTACCTTTATTAAAAATAACATTGAGACAGTTTCAAAACATGTTAGTAGGACAGCCACAATAATTGATGCAATGTATATCCTATGGCATTTTTCCTTGTCTCATGAGAAACTATTTCTGATTTTTTTTCTCGAGCCTTCTTCAATTGTTCTGTTGTTACTACTTCCGAGAGGCCAGGTGGGTGGCTGTTGGATGATCCTACCTCATTATCCCCTAGGTTTGCTTTTGGTGAGCTGGATGTCTAAGGTTGTGTTTTGTTTAAGTGCTTTCTTATTTTCTTTGCTTTTTAAGTATAACTCCTGGGGTGATGCTTATAAATTGCCTATGGTGGGTTGCTTTATTCCAGTATTTGGAACCCTTAGGAAACGAGTACTTTTTCAAAGTATTTTTCAGGTGTAGCTGGTTTTTGAATTTCGAGTCTTTTTCAAGATCTTACCTCTTCAACTTGTTGAGAATAAAATGTTCTGCCTGTTTCACCCAATCCTTGGTTCTTTGGTACAGTATTTTCTATGACCCTCAGGCCATCTCAGATTTGGTATACCAGGAAGAACAGCTGTTTGGAACAATTATGTCACTTTTGGCTACAGTGCTACCATCACCAATGACAATAGAATCAAACAGCCTAGAAAATGACAAATTGAGGTAACTATTAATCTGCTTCCCTTTAACTTTGTGAACTAGCTTTGTGGTTATACAAAAAGATAAAATAAATTATACACAGTGTACAAGTCCATATTATGTCAATTTTGTCCTCAGCAGTTAAAATTCAAAGTAGGTTAGATGGACAATATAGAAATAAAAAAAAGAGTAAGGGATTAGAAGTAAGGCTGGAAGACAAAGGGGATTTGAATAACTTTGGGAAACTGGTAAAAAAAGACTGGGAAGAAAGAGAGAAGGAAGAGATAAAAAGAAGAACAGAACCATAACCACAAAGAGGCTATGATATTCACACTCATATAAAAACAAGATCAAACAGTGAAAGAGGAAAAAAAAAAAAAACAACCTTCCACAACAATAAAAAACATACACAATAGGAGACATACTACTTCCAGGTATGTCTCTGCTGTCACTGGTAGTTACTGTGTGGAGACAGTTCTGATCCATGGTAATCTGTCCCAACAAGTTAGCAGTAACTTTTTGACGGACAAATGGCTAATCTCAGTGAGCCTGCACCTTCTGGCCAAGACCAGACTCATTCAGCCTGCAGTTAGACACCTTCTATGGGCCTGAGCATAGCTGGGAGCTGGTAGATGGAGCCCACAGCTGCTCTGAGTTCTGAGCTCAGCTGTCCTCTTTCTAAGATTTGCGCTCTGGTGTGGGACTACTGAGCCCTCAGTACTCACCACCAGTTAGTACGGTCCTTTACATGCACTGTTCCCCATGCTGCATCTCTCCATGGAGGCCTCTGGGGTGGCCAGCACCCACCGTTGGTCCACGGGTTTGATTTGCTCCCCTCTCACAGTGAGTTCCATCTCTAGGAGAAGTTGCCACTGTTTATCTCCTTGTTCTTCATTGAAGTTTCTCTGTTCACTCTCTCTGTGGGCTTCAATTTACACTTTAGATCTTGCCTGGGTCCAAGGGCCTCACTTCCGTCCTTCTTGTTGTTCTCATATTGCTATATTCCAGTGTCTGGACAGCAACACTCAGAGAGGCTCTTCCTCTGCTACTTACCATTCTGCCATCTTGGTGCTCAATCTCACTTGACATTTTGAACAGGTCTTATTTCAAAGTTTCATACTAAGCCATATCTTTTCTGGAACTTGGTATTTTATTATTATTATTATTATTATTATCACTATGCAGTACAAAGAAAATATAACGGAACCCCCTCCAAAACCATATAAATAATATCCTGGTTTGTTTGTCCAGCATGCTATTTGAGAGTTTATGTTTGCCTATGATAGGAGACCGAGGGAGAGGGCTTGGCCTGCTGGCTCAGGACTGGAAAATGGGAGTGGTGAGGAACTTTACCTCAGACTAGGGAAGAAATCAGGTCTAGTCAGGAGGGCTTGATAGCCTGGGCAAATGGCAGTGGGTAAGGAGGCCACACCCTGAGTCAAAGTGTAGAGCTGGCCTGGAAAGCCCAGAGTAGATTGGGGATGGCAAGATGTCATTTTTAAATTCTTCTTATGCTGATTTTCCATTCAGCCACTCACTTGTTGCTTTGTTTCACCCTTGGTATCAGGGGTAGGGGGGTGTGTGTGTGTGTGTGTGTGTGTGTGTGTGTGTGAGAGAGAGAGAGAGAGAGAGAGAGAGAGAGAGAGAGAGAGAAATGATGGAAAATAAACCACCTATTCAAAGGTAAGTGAATAGTCCAGAATAGGGGCATAGCTACCAAGGTGGCTTGATCCAGGAGCTCTCCATCTCTTAGTTCTTCGTGGTATTGACTTTATTCTCTATCCTCATATGCTGCTCATGAGACTGAAGAAAAATAACAATAAGCAAAAGGCAGAATGGATGGAAGAAATTTGGGGGAAAGAGCCGGGTCACTTCCCTGTGAGAAGTGTAAGGTCACTTTTGAGCTTGAGCCTGGAGCCTTTCTGGCCCCATTTTACAGGTGAGAAGAGTGAGACTCAGAACAGAGAGGCACTTTAATAACTGTCTGATGTCCTGATCTTCTAGTTCTCAGTCTAGATGGTATTCTCTGTAGGATAAAGAGAAGAATAAAAAAACTGGCGTTCAGTTAGTTGGACAGATTGACCTTTAAGAAAGCCGATGTGCAATTCCCAGATGACTGCTTTTGGAAACTTCTGGAAAGAGCTTCACTCTACGACCCCACACCCAGCCTCTCTTGAACCTGCTGCTCACCCACACTCACTGTTCTGGTTGCTGCCACTGTGGGGCCAAAGCCACTCTCAGAGCCAGCCTGTCAGCAGGGCTTCACGTAGTTTCTAATGCCCTTTTTCATTCTCTCAAACTCTTTTTGGTTGGAAATTTCAAACATGGACAAAAGTAAACACTAACTGAACTCCCATCCACACAGGCTCAGCAGTGCCCGATCTGTGACAGCCCTGTGTATTTACACACCCACAAGCTGAATAACACAGACTATGGATAAGGCAATGGTCCTAAGAATTTCTATCAGGTTTTTGAAAATAGCAGTCCATGGGTAGAATTCTCACCCTGACTAACTTTCTATGTTAATTTCTGTGAACTGAGCAACTACACTGAGGACAGCAATGTGTAATACTAAAGCTATGCTTGAAACACCTGTCATCCTGGTCTTCTAAATGTGTGCTCTTTCTAATGTCATATCAATTATCAATTATCGCTATACTCTATTTTTTATTACTTTTAATAAGAGATAACAATATGAAAGTTTCAAAACATGTTAGTTGTACATTTGCAATAATTGACACACTACATATTGTTGTCCTTATAAAAGTTATACAGAGCCCAGGATGTAGACATGATAAATTTTCTAATTGATACTGGTAGAGAAAAAATTTTCTTCTCTTTGAACTAAGAGGAAGTAGTTGTACACATAGTTCAACGTTTCATAATGGCAGTGGGTTACCAGTAAAACTGGCAATGTTGAAGGCTGTTGATTTAAGCCTCTTACAGCTCACCATACTAATCTAGCTCTACGTTTTATGCCTCATAATTAAGCTATTCTGCTGGGTGATTGAGGGCAAGTTAAAGCAAGTCCTATCTAACAAAATTTTCATCATTTGTATTTCCCAATATCAAATCTCCCCAGGATTAACTTTAGAACCATATACAGTGCTTTGCAGAACTGTTGTCAGTGTCAGCCATTGAGATGAGTCATGGCCATTGCTTGACCAGTTTGCTCTCTGTGAAAGCCTAAGAGAATGTTTCCTCCCCAGGTGAGTCTCCCTAGGCACATTATACTTCATTTATCCCTTTCCTCTGAGGTCCCATAATCTCCTTGATCAGAAAATTTCAGAAACCACTGAATTATAGGACGTTACAGCACAGATTCTCTTATGTCGTGAGTCCTCACTGACCTTGAAGGACTAGAGCCAAAATGATGGCCATCTTGGTAGCCCTTCTTTTTCTCCAGTTTTTGGTCTGTCAACTTACATTCTCAACCCTCCAGCAGAGAAGCTTCTCAATACTATTACTCTATAGCTATACTCTCTTTAAAGTAATTTTTTTTTTTTAAAGGTAAGAAAAAAATGAGAGACAAGAAAAAAATTGATGCTCATTAAACTTGCAAGACCACTCCTGCCTGTTGGCCTCTTCGCCTTGGCCTCCAGGCCATGGCAGCCTCCTGGCTTGCTTTCTCACTCCCTGTAGGCTCTGTTCCTGGCTCCCAACCCAGCCCTCTTCCTCTTCCCAAACTCCACTCAGGACCCCCGACTCAGGCTGCGCACCTCTGTCCATGCCCCACGTGACTTCATCTCTGAACGCAAATCTGAGCACCATCCATACCCAAACCATTCCCGGATGCATCTTCAGCCCAGCTCTGGCCTGGAGTGCTCAGCTGCAGCATGCAGCTGACATCTGCCTGACACCTAACCTGATGTTTCTCTAGGATGTCTAATAGTCACCCGAGCTGAATGCACCAGAAACAGCTCCCCTCCTCCAAGAGATCTCCTCCTCTTCCCATTAGCATTTCCAAAGCTAACTTCAGGACAATTACCCTCTCCTCCTCTGTCCCAGAGAGGGGGCGCTCACGCCTCCACCGCTCCAAAGTTTACCCAGGGTGAAGAAGAGACCACAGCAAACACTGCTGTGCCCTCAGAGTTGTGTAACCCACATGCACACGTCTGCTTAGAAAAGTTTGGTTTCAAGTGCCAAGGAAGGCAAAACATCTTAAAATGAAGTTGAGCTATCTTTGGGTTGGATGCAAAACCGCCCATGGGTATATCACATCAGAGACGATGTGTGATTTCTTCCAGTCCTTCAACTCAGAAAAAGATGAACAGATTTAACTGATGACTTCTATAAATAAATAAATAAAATCTGCTTTGAGCTTGAAACCAAGTAGAGAAGTTTCTGGAGGGAGCTGGGGGCGGGGGCGTAGAAGCAGCGGTGGGGCAGTGAAGGAAGCGCCGCAGGGTTGCATTTTTTTTCTTCCAATGTAGACCTAAAGGTATGACAGTACCACTATTTTAGCTATAAGCGTTTTCTTCTGGGAAAAATAAAATGACTGAAGGCTATAGAAACAAGGTTCTCTTAGAGGAAAACGTATAAACGGGGTTATAAAATGAAATCTTGGGATTTAGTCTTTAGACTTGGAAATCATGATGGAGGTCTTGTTTTTAACATGGCACTGCAGTAGTGAGAACAGTGACTCTCAGGGACAGCCTGACCTCAGGGCACAGGTGCAGGCCCCACCTGAGCTCCTCTTCCCCAGCCTCAGGCTGCAGCTGCTCACAGGGACTTCCCTGAGGTCACACAGGCTCCCACTCTGGTGACCTGAGCAGCCCCCGGCTCCCCTCTTCTCTGGGGCACATCAGAGTTTCCACTTCTTATATAACAAGGTTCTCTAGCTGGAAGCAAAATGTCTTTCCCAAGTCACTCAGTGTAAAACAACCAATTTATTAAATTAATTTTGTTGCGTAAGTACCCCTCCAGCCCCACTCTTTGGAGTGCAAGTGTATTCTTCTGGTTCTCTTTGTCTTTCTTAGAAAAGAGATTTAATGTGTTACTGTGGTACAGAAAATCAATGCTTTGAAATCAATGGTAATTTTTCAGGCTGTTTAAAATTATTCAGATGGCTAGCCAAGCTGCTGCTAGTAGGAAAACACAGTGTTGTTGTAGAGGAAAACTTTAAGTTTGCAACATTCCCACCAGGGTGTGCATGCAGCTTTGCTTCTCAGAACTTGAATATTTATCCTGCCACACTCAGGTGGTGGATTTAACCAGGAATCGCGCCCAGAGTGCCAGTGTCTGTCAGTATAAAGCTGAGCTTGCCATCACCTTGGCCCTCAGAAGCTCATCAAAGTCACCGTGGGTCAGGACTAAGGTGTAGTCGGGGAGACGGCCAGTATGTATTGCATAGGTGAGTTGAAATCGGACACAGAGAGGAACGGAAAGAAACGAATGGCTCAAGTGGCTGCAGTGGTTCAAGGCAGGCCAAGGTGGTCCTGGGCGACTCAAGGGCACCGGTTGCCTCTGTTGCCGACCCTGCCAGCAGCTCTCAGAAGAGCTTACACTCTGTCTCATGTAGGGAAGTAGGCTGGGGTTCAGAGGGCCTGAGGGACTCATTCAAGATCACATAACCAGGGAAAGATGGGACTTAGCTCCTGACTCTCCCTCTACAAGGCCCTGTAGCAGGATTCATGGTGGGGAGGACTCGGGGTGGGGAGGATGCAGCCTTGCTAGTAGACAGGGATGCACTTAGGGGGGCTCTCCTGGCTGCAGGAGCCGATCCTCGAGCCCAGTGCTGCTAAGCGCTGTAGGTCGGGACCTAATTTTAAATAAAAAAAGTCACAGTTCTTCTAGAACTCACCTCAAAGTTGAGAAGATACGGTCTCCAGTGTGAAAACCTTGAAAGATGTTTGCATCAACCTGTAGGCAGAAAAATATAAATTCTCATCATGAATTCTATTGTTTATTTCTATGAGAGGCCTGAGTTCTTCTGATGGGAGAGCCAAACCCCTGTACTAAACACCAGTGCCAGACAGTGCTGAGCCTGTTCTTGCATGAGCCTCAGACCTGGACAGCTGTTAGATGGGCCTCTCTTCTGGGGTACCTTTCTTTCTCCTGGGCCTGGCTCTGCACCACATCCATCAGTGGGGTGGCCCTGAGGGCTGGCCAGCATATGAGATCTCTGAAACCTAGAAAGAAGGGCCCCTCTGGGGCATGCAAGATTCAAGGGTGTAGAGCGTGCCCAGCCCAGGGAGAGTAGCTCTTGGCCTTGCCTGCATCTATAGCAGCGCACAGCTGTACACCAAGCCCAGTGAGTCTGGCTGGCTTCAAAGCTCTCTTGGGAGTGAGCCAACACCTTACTTCTTCTGGAGAAATGTTTTCCACAAATAGCACTCTGATCATCCTAGCTCAGAGTTTGGACTGGGTAGGGAATCCCAAGGCCCCTAGTCGTGATGCCCACTCTGGGCAGTGCATCTGGAGAGGTTCAGGCAAGGGTGATGAGCACACAGACAAGACAGAGCCAGGTTTCTGCCACACACAGTCCCACTCTGGGGGAGAGGATCTGAGCAAGTCACCACTCAACTGTCACCAAACGTGACCTAGACAAACGCCCAGATTAGTTATCAAAAAAGCAAGCAAGATGCCAAGAAAACCCAGGGCTGCGCTCCACCTCAGCCAGTCGAATGAGGCCACCATGATCACGGCTGGTGCCTGATCTTCTGTAGGAAACCAGCTCTTTCCGGCTGCTGTCTCTGGGCAGGTCTCCTTGCACCATAGTGCAGCTCGCTTTATGAGCAGAGATCTCTAGAGAAGATGTAAATGGAATTTTAGCAAAATCAATCATTTGTAGTGTATTCAGAGAGAGAGCTCTATAATTTATACATCACAGTAATTATAGAATATTACTGTTTGCGGGCCCTCCTCAGTCAGTCCCTAAACCAAGATCTCCCCTGGAGGCTTTCAGTGAGTTCCAAATTCCCTACTTCCAGGCAGAAGTTTTCTGGAATAGGAGTCCAGAGCCTCTACATCATTAGGCTCTGGACTCAAAACATCAGTACTCAAAATATTCGATTACTCAACAAGCTTCGGAATCTGGCAGCAGTTTTGGGGATGAGTTTGGAGCTGGGGGGTTGATACACTTCTACTCCCGGAACTATTTTTTTGCATGATCTATTCCTATGGAATTTTCATCAGAGAGGCCCTAATTCTGGGCCCCAGCAAGTCCCTAGACTTTTTCCTACGCATTTGCAAAGGTGGCAGAGAAGGGAAGCCAGGCACAAAGCTGGGGCTCAGTGCTTCTAAATGCAGTGACCAGGCTATATTCCTGGTGCAAGATTCCTTGCCCAGGCCCAGCCCACTTGTTCATTTCAACAAAGTTCTTCTTTTTTCTTTTTGTTATTTTGAAACAGGATCTCCCTATGTAGTTCAGGCTGGCCTTGAACTCTCTAGGGTGGCCTCAAATTCACAGTGCTAATCCTCTTGCCTCCTCTTCTCGGACACTGGGATTGCAGGTGTGCACCACGACCCCCAGCTGATAATAAAGCGTTGTATGCACTGCAGCATTGGGTGCCCCAGAACCACCCAGGTTTCCCAGAAGGGTGTGGTCCTGGGTCAGGCTGTGCTGAGGCGGTTCAGGCTCTGGCCCTGCGTCTACTTTGCTCGTTCTCTGAAGTTGAAGTTGCAAGGCCCAGGTCTCTCCCCACCTGCTTTACTTCTTCCTTGCAAATAGAAGCACGTTCAACAACAGCAGCTCTGCTGGGAGCTGTCATTAAGTGCTGATGGGTGGCTAGAAATTGGGCACCACAGTAGAACTGAAGAGACCACGAACTGCACAAACACAGTGAAGGTTGGCACTGTGATGAGATCTCAGCAGAGTGGGGAAGGGAGGTGTTTCATTTACCAGCAGTCAGATGGTTCTGGGGAGAGAGAGCCACCTGGCCTCGCTGCTGGAGCTCCAGGACCATGGCTTCTCTGCTTCTGGGCCAGTGCTTGGTTGCAAGATTTGCCCCACCAGCTGCTCTCCAGGGCAAGAATGTGAGTCATTGCTCCGAGGCTAGCTGGGCTCCCTTCCTAGCTCTCTGAGCAAGAGCCAAGGCTCCTAGGCTTTTTCTAAGTCTTTCCAGGTGTTATATGGGTCCAGGACTGGCCTTTGGCACCTGTTTAATTCAGAGAGTGCATTGTTCCATTGGCACTTCATAAATTTCCCCTTTTTGGCTCTTGTTCTCCATTACAAAAGAGAAGCAATGTGTCCTCACCTTGCTGGCCATCTCTGCAGGAGGAGCTATGAGTGAGAAACTTGTCCTCCCCACCCCTGTGCACGTGAAATAAGTGCTGCCCAGAGCACTAACACGAATGCTTCGGTTATCCAAAAATGGAGAAAGAAGACCCAACGGAGCTGGGCATGCTCGGCTTGTGTCTTTTAAACAACCCCACTCCATGAAGTGCTTCCTCTGCCAACACACATGGTATACTATTTTATTTTTGATGATTTTGGAGATTTAAAAATGTCAAAGAAGTTCTGGCTGTAAATGTCCTCATAGTGATTTCTGTCATTTTGTAGAGAAGAGAAGGCAGCTTCAGGGCAGCCCCTTTAAACGTGGCCCAAGCTGTGGGTGTGCCCCCCCTCGCAGCCCCTTCCTACATCTGTCCATCCTATTCATATTCTGGCCTTCCACATGCTTGGAAAGATTTTATTTCAAATGTTCCATGGAAGGGCAAATCTTCCCCGTGCTTGTGGATCACGCCATCGAAGGACTTACTCCGAGTTTGGGGCAGGCTGCAGATGTGGGCTGAGGGGGAGGAGGCTCCCTACTGGGCCACTGAAGCCACCAGGTGGGTCTCAAGGTGCTGCAGCCCAGACATGGGAGGGTTACAGACCCCCTCAAGGCCCTGGGCTCTACCCTGGGTACACAGTCCCCTGGCATGACCACATGCTTCCTTGGACAGCAATCAAGCTACACAGAACACTTCATGGGGGCCTTCCCAATTCAGAACTTGGAATTCCATGTCCAGAGATAAGGTCAAGGTTGCCTTTGCATGCAGAGGATGGCAGTAGGTTTTCCTTTTTGTTTAAATTATTTATTTATTTGTTGATATACGTTCTCTCTACGCAGTTCACACCTGTAGTGATCCTTCTGCCTCAGCCTCCCCAGTGTTGGGGTTACAGGTATGCACCATCATGTCCTGTTTCAGAGCCAGCATGACATGTAGTACTGGGGCTCAAACTCAGGTCCTTGTGCTTGCCAAGCAGGCACTTAGACCACTGAGCTGTCTCCCCAGCCCTAGGAGTAGGTTTTCCATGCAATTTGATCAAATAGGAATTGATAGAAGGGCTGGCGAGATAACTCAGTGCACTAAGTGCTCCCTTAGGCATTGCAGGGGCTGGGGTTTGATCCCTGGTGCCACATGTCACCCTGGCCCCAATCCTGGCCATGTTGAGCCAGTCACTGAGACCAGGCATGGTGGTGTGAGCCTGTAATCCCAGTACTGGGGGGGGGGGCTGAAAACAGGAGGACCACAAGTTTCACCTGCATAGTGAGGCCCTTCACAAAAGAAGAAGAAGATGAAGATGAAGAAGAAGAAGAAGAAGAAGAAGAAGAAGAAGAAGAAGAAGAAGAAGATTTGATAGAGAACTTATAAAAACAATCCAGACTCAGTCATTTTCTGACAGGCATTTGTTGATGGGTTAGTGTGTGTAGGTCGATGGGTAGTGACACATTACAAGGCTTGAAGCAGACAGACCAGCAAGCCTGTTCGTTGTGTATGCTTAAGGGCACCGAGGTGAGAAGAAGCAAGGAGGCCAGGATGCTTGTGTCAGACGCAGGGACCCACAACGGGTGTTGGGACATCTTCCGGGACACTTGAAAGGGAAACCTAAAGGACTGATGTGAAGAGGTAGTGTGAAGAAACGATGTGACAACGCGCTGGCTGCAACATGGAGAAAAGAGGAGGTGAGACCCCGGAGGGGCCCGCAGGCATGTGTGGCCTTGGGGAGGTGACAGTGTGGGACAGGAGCAGCATAAAGGGAGGTGGGCGTACAGGGGCAGGGAGGGTGGCCTGCGTCTGGCGGTGACCCCGGCTTCAGAGTGGGGCAGCTGCCCTGGGGGTCAATCACTGTGGGACCATAAGGCGGGGGCAGGGAGCGGCCTAGAGGCCGGGTTTCCCGGGTGGACTGCGTGTGTGGGAAGGAAAGGGAGCTCGAGCCCACTGGTGAGAAGGTCTGGGTGCCCTCCCATGCCAAGAGGGGGCCAGGGAAGAGGACAGGCTTTCCTAAGCACGCTAGCAGTACTCACCGCTATCCAGAACTCGGGTGCTAATTACAGAGAACAGCAGGCCTTATTTGCATATTAACAACTCAATGTACTAATTACAAATTAGCTTTATCTATTCATTAAAATAAGCCTAGGAGGCCTTTTTACTTGGAAAGGCTTCGATATCATTGAGTTAAATTACTGCACCTGGAAGGAATACCAGCTGCCTTTGCCTGACTGCCTTTGTATAAATCAGACTCGCAAAACAGAGGCGACACCAAATTTGAAGCGAAGGATGGGCCGACTTTTACATCCTCTGAAAGTCAAGACCCACCTGAGGAGTAGTGTAACCTGCAGTGTGGTTAAGGGGCTGGCCCATGCATTATTCTAGTTTTATTTATTTATTTATTTTTTAAAGTATGGAAAACCCCTTACACCTGAGAAGGCAGTGTCCAAATGTACCCCAAAATGTTTCCGGGTCAAAGCGGCTTTCCAGTCTAACAGAGGGCTGGTGGCGCTCAATGTGTAGCCGGGGAGGCCTGGGCTCAGCTGGAGGGGTTCGATGGAGTCAGGGGCGGGCGGGCAGAGCCTGTCAGTTACAGCGCCATCTCCAGAACAAAGAAGGCGCCCGGATGAGAGGCTGTGCGAGCCTCTGAGGAGGCCCAGCCCGGCACAAGCAAGCCAGCCACTGCCTCAGGTTTCCCAAGGCAGCGACGAAGCTGCTGAGCCAGTGGACAGCAGTGTGGCCGGTCACGCGAGCATCTGTCCCACGCGCACGCGGGCATAACCTGTCATAACCTATCCTGGAAGGGCAATGGAAAACGTGTCCTAAGTGTGCTGCCTACGAAGATGCAGCAAGAAGCAGGAAGATGGTTGTCAAGGAAGGAGAAGGGGGCGGGGCGCAAATGCTTCGGGGACACCGTTCCTACAACGCACACGGGACTTTTGAAACCCACGTGCACGTGCTACTTGATTAAAAGTAAAATCAAAATGCAGCCTCACAACACGCAGAAGAGCAGTCTGCTCGGCTTCAGTTCTTAAGCAGAGCTCTGGACCAAGGATGTTGCCTGCAATCTGCTTACCCAGAGAGGCAGAAGTTTGACGCCAGGCCTGTGACACGCAGGACCCACGCGTCCTCCTAGACCTTGCCCATCCCATTACCTGCACCTGCGACAGGGGCCCGACACCTCTTGGTCGTCTGGCACGAAAGACTCCGGCCAGCTGGAGCAGGTGGCAGCCCTGCAGTGCGCGCGCAGCTACCCTCCGCCGCCCCACGACCTACCCTCCCGCACCCCTGAAAGCTGCTCCAGATCCTTCCTTCTCCAGAAAGCCTGTACTCTGCCCGGGCCATGGCGTCCCTTCCCTTCTCCATAGTTGTCCCTCCCCTCTCTCCTTGTGTGTGCTCGTGGTGGGAACTGCGCCCCTCCTGTCGCTCCAAGGGCGTTGACTCCGGGAGGCAGTGACAGGGTGAGAGCCAACTTACCATCTTGCTCGCGTTCCTCCCCGTTTCCAGTTCCCATTCTCCATCCAGGTCCCAGTTCGTTACTGACACCTGCAGCAGCCTCTGCCTCTCACTACTGCTGCAGAAAGAGAAAATCCAGTTCTGCCCAAGAGGAGGGTAGGACAGGTTTCAAGAGGATGGGGCAAAGGCCAGGAGGTGAGGCAACACCGCGGCGTCATAGATCCCACTGAGGAGCCCAAGGGGGACGGAGGTGGGGAGGCCTGTTTGCATCTCACATCTGGCTTTCCCACAGAACGCTGGCCTAGAGAGGAGCAGCGAAGCCTTCGCAGCCCCAGGAACAGAGGGCTCAGAGGTGTCTCGGGCCTGTGGTGGTGGCAACGACGCTGAGGGAGGGCTCTCTGCCCCGCTGTGTTGGAGCAGAGACACCAATACAGGGGCCCCGGAGGGTTTGTTTGCTCGTTTTGCTCTTTTGAACCAGAGTGCTTCATCACACTGTTGATTCAGGAGGAGGTCGGGAACAGAAAAAAAGCTCAAATCTGTCTCCCTGGTCAGTTCCCAGCAGAGAAGAGGGGAGAAGCTGTTTACTAACTGGACAGAGAAGGGAGGGTGTTTTAGAGCTCCTTGCACAGGCTTAGACAGTCAACACGCCTCTTCATGGTCAGATGTTTCTCTTTTGGGCTGGAGGTTATACACTGCACTGGGGATTTGGGGCTTTGTGACATCAAAATGTCCCTGTCCATAGAGGCTAGACTCTTTTACAAATATCCGTTTTTCAAAAGCTCGTGTCAAAGTGTTCTTTCATGGATCCTGGAAGGTTTTCTTAAGAGACAACTTAAGCATTTGGTTAGTAAGAAAATTTTGTCTGGGGATGTGCAGATCTTAGCCGGTTTCAGTGACAAGTAGGCATAACAGGGAGGCAAAGGTCACTTGCACTCCACTGTGTGTTGGGCCTTGACCCCATCAGCAGTCACAGGAGGTAACCGCTGCCGTGGTAGCTGGCACTTAGCCTGTGTGGATCCCAAGCCTCCACAGGGAGACATGCTTGTCCAGCTAAGGAGGGGCCCCACCTTACAGTGGTCTGGCCTCAGAGAATCTGAACCTTTATTTCTTTATTCACTTGAGGGTCTCATGGTGTGGTTCAGGTTGGCCTTGAGCTCAGGCCGGCCTCTAACTTACAGTGATCCTCCGCCTCAGCCTCCCAAGTGCTGGGATTATGGGCATACACACCAGGCCTCGCAGAGAATCTGAATTTCAGCTCTGGTTCTGTGTGGTTACTGACATGGGGCACAAATATAGAAAATGACATAGTAGCCTTCGTTTAAAGCCTAGGGAGAACTCAGCGCATCTTAGAGGATGAAATTGTAAGGCAAGTCCAGCCCTTGAGTACAGTGTATCCCCTATAACTTCTCTTCTTGCAAAATCACAACCAGCAGCCAAATACTTAGGCGTGCTGCGGCCACATGCTCTTCTTGGGTTCTAAGGTTGAGCCAGCTATAAACAAGCCAACGCTATTTAAAAATGCTTGCTTGCCCGGCGTGGTGGTGCACACCTGTAATCCCAGCACTCGGGAGGCTGAGACAGGAGGATTGATGCGAGTTCGAGACCAGCCTGGGTCACAAAAGTGAGCTCACAGCCTGCTTGAACTGCATAGCAAGACCCTGTCTCAAAAAGGCAAAAAAAAGAAAAAAAGAAAAAAACATGCTTGCTACCATGCGGCCCTTTTGTATCTCATCTTGATTTTCTAATGCCATGGCTACAGCACCGGATCTTATCGGTGTCTTCACTTTTGACAAGCAATAAACTCCCATTTATCTTAGGCCGACAGCTCTGGCTGCCTACTGCAGCTAGTTAGCAATTTCAGATGTGGTGGGAGGGATTTCTCAGTGGAAGAATTGCACTTGCAATCCAAAATTAAAGCTCAATTTTGCCTAATTGTCCTTGATTTTATCACTCACATAAATGGCTTATTCCATATGCATAAATAAATAAATACTTTAGGAGCTTTGAAATCCTTCCTCTGCAGGACAGATCCCACCAGGCCCTTTGCTGTCTCTCACACTATTTTCATCCACTAGACAGTGCTGATCTTTCTCCACCCTTTTCTATTTTTCTCTCCTTTCTCTGCACTTCCCCCAGCCCCTACCAAAAAAGAAAAGCCTAGTGCTTCTCTGTGTGTCTATCTCTTCTGTCTGCATTGTATAATTTTAGAATGGAAGTTCCTTATAAGCAAGAATAGTTCCTTCCAGAGACAGGGACACTGAGAAGTCTGGAAATGCCTATCTAAATGGCAAATTTAACTAAATAGAATAATAAAATTGTTCACTTATTTCTCCAGCAGCAAATTCTTTGCAAAACTCAATCATGGAGACCATATCTGGCCTGGAATAAAGAGACAGAGTGACTGTCCTGTGCCCCTAGAAGGAAGCTACTTTCTAAGAAAAGCCAAAGATCTATGGTCAAGCAGTAAGGGTGGCGGAAGACCTGCCTCTGCCCCCACTTGGCTTTGATAGCTCTTTTCTGCTGCTGGGATAAAATACCAGATACCTACAACTTAAAGTAAGAGAGGCTTAGTGTGGCTCACAGTCTTAGTGAATGCAGTCCATGGCTCACTAGGGCCAAGCAGAAGTGGGATGGGAGAAGAGCATGGTAGAGGAAAGAGGCTTAGCCTATAGCAGCCAGAGAGTGGAAAGAAAGAAGGGACGATCTAGGCACAAGAGCACACCCTTGCAGACCACACCCCCCCATGACCCACCCTGACAAGGCCTCTCTCTTAACAACGCGTTCAACTGCCGAGCTCATCAATAGCTGACGCCACTGCTGAGTATAACACCCATGTGGTTCGATCACCTTCCAAAATACATTGAGATTTTGAGGGTACATTTTAGATCTAAGCCATGACACCCCACTCCTGGCACCCAAAAGACTTGTGTACATGTCATTAAACAAAATGCATTTAGCCTATTTCTAGAAGTTGCCAAAATCATAGCAGTTGTGTTATTGCTGTAAGATCCAAAGCCAAAGTCTCCTCTGAGACTCAAAGCCAACCTTTCCCTGTGAGCCTCCGTAAAAAAATAGAACACACAGTGGTATGTCCAAAACACAAACACTCTCTTTCCAAAATGGAGTAATCCTGTAGCTCACTGACATGCAGTCAGGGTATGTAGTGGTGAGGTATGAGTTCCAAATGATTTGAGCAACCCATCCCTACAGCCTTACTTGCTGCAGCCCAAGTCTCTTGGGCTGGCTCTGTTACCTGACTGCAACTGTTTTTCAGATGTTCTATGCTGCTGGCATCTCCAGCTTCCTAGGGTCTCCACTGAACCTTTCGCTTCACTCTCACATCTTTATACGCAGCCCTGTCAGGGTTTTCTTGCTTGGCCTCCCAGGCCTTCCTTTGAAATCTTGGTCAAAGCATCCCTGAACCTATACTCCTGCATTTTGCATGCCTGAAAGATCAGCATTGTGTAGATGACAAGATCAGCTGCCAGCTTAAGAGTCCCTTGGGGACCTGGGAGCTAGGTTGGTGGTCTAAATGCCTGCCTGGCAAGTGTAAGGACCTGAGTTTGATCCCTGATATTGCATGCCATGCTAGCCCTGTGCAGAGCTGGCCACTGAAACTGGGTGTGGTGGTGCATGCCTGTAATCCCAGCAGTCGGGAGGAGATAGGAAGATCACTATGAGTCCAAGCTACATAGGAATACCCTCACCAAACAAACAAATGAACAAACAAACAAATAAATAAAAGATTTAAAGAACAGTCTCTAATCTTGCAAAATAATTTACTGCTTATATCTTTGCACATGTAATGGATGAAATCTGGCCACTTCCTGAGATATCTAAAGTCATCTATTGTCCCAATTTGAGGCACTTGTCTTCTTTTAAATTCTAATCTTTTCAGTAACAACATTCTCCTCGCTCCCAACTTTACAGAGACTTCCTTTCTAGCCAAATCAAACAACTTTCAAATCCTTAGAATCCGCTTTTTGATCCTGATTCTCATTGTAAATCTGGCTGAAAGCAGACAGCAGTAACCAGACTACATCTGGAACACTGAGATGCCTTGAATTTTACTCTGCCAGATTATGTAGCCCATCACCTTTACACCGAGCCTCACACAAAAGTCTTAGGACATGAAGGAAACAGACAAATTCTCTGCCAAAATGAGACACATATGGTCTTCAGTCCAGTTTCTTCAGTGAACCCTCCTGACCCTCACATTCACCATCCACATTCCTGTTAGAATTCTGGACTTTGGAACTCGCACTTGAATTTTGCACCAAGCTTAGGGAATTCCAAGCCTTCTCTAGCTGACATTTACAAACCTTCCTAAACTCCTCCTACAAGCTAGTTTCAAAAGCTTCCAAATGCTATGGTCAGATAGAGTCACAGCAATGACCCTGCTGCTCCTGGTATCACCTTTCTGTATTAGTCATTTTTCTTCTCATTAGATAAAATGTGACACAATGCTCAACACCTGGAAGCTAAAGGATGAGAGGTTTATTTTGGCTCAGGTTTTTAGAAACTGGATGGATCTAATGCAGGAGTGGCGTTGGGAGAAAAGCTGGGGGGAGGAGGGAGGGAGAGAAAGAGAGAGAGAGAGAGAGAGAGAGAGAGAGAGAGAGAGAGAGAGAGATGGATGAATGAGTAGAGATCAAAGTGAGGACAAGAACATGTCCTTGTAGGTCACACGCCTAATGATCCATCTCCAGCCAGGCCCCACGTCCTAACAATGGGTAAATCCACTGAAAATATTGACATACTGATAAGTATAGGGCCTCACAATCCAATTACCTTCTAAACACACGAAACTTTTGGGGGACTTTTTAAAGAAACCTAAGCGGTAATGAATGTGACTGCTGAAGTGATGGGTCGCCGTACTTCATTGGCCTTCCATGCAGTCATAAACAGAAGAGAAAAGAAGGAAACTGTGAGGGATGTGACCAGAAACACACTGCACGTGCCTAAGAGTGAAAGGTAGAATATTCGAAGAAATATTTACTAAAGTATGATGGCGTAGGACATGGACAACCGGATGAGCCAGTTGTACCCCTAGGCCTGAAGTAACAAAAGACATAGCTAGTTGCTGTGGACAGCGCAAGGGCCTGGGAGAAAATGATGCCCCCACCCACCCAATCTCATGCAGACCTAAAGGGGCCTTATGGTGGTCTGGGTGGAAAGACAGGAAATGCAGGCTTTTAGGAAATCGTGAGGGAGAGGCGTCTTCATGCGAGATGAGAGGGGTTCTCTAAGGTAGGAGGAGAGCCGGAGGGCAAGGACCTGCAGTCCATATGCCCAGCAAGGGAAGATTGTATAAAAGCAAGTAAGGATTCAGGAAGTGGAGCCCTTCCTGTACTATGTAAGAGCAGACTCCAGGGAGAGGAATGGGTAGGAAGAGGGTCAGGGCAATAGATGTGTCTTATACATGGACTGCCTTGGAAACTGAGACACAGAGAATATATGCTGTCTGGGTCTCTATACTGGATACACAGGGGCTCAGGTGATGTCGCACAGGACTGTGGCTGAGTGACAGCGTGAAAAGGAGCCAGCCTGGTGACCGCTTTTTCCCAACTGGTTGGGTGAATTGGAGGGCAGAGGCAGCCTTGATAGCAGCCGCCTACACTGACTGGAAGAAACCTCAGAGCAGGTATCTTGCTGTAAACTGGTGGCCCGGAGGGCAAGACTGGCTGGCTGCCAATGGGGCAGTGTCCTGCCCTGTTTCTCCTGTCCTCCCTGGGTCTGCCCACTCCTAAAAGGTGCTTCTTGCTGTAGCAGTAGCCAAGAATGAAGCCTTGTGTCCCGGATAGTTCCTTCAGAGTTTGACATGAAGCTCACGTCTGGAGACTTGTTGGGAGGAGAGTTCTGATTTACAGTTAATGGTGAAATTGTCTCAGATATTGTTCTTTTTATGTATGTGATACAGGGTCCATAAGGGTCTCACTACACAGTTGGGACTCCTAGTGACCCTCCTGTTTCCAGCCTCTCAAGTGCTGGGCGGTAGGCACACGCCACCATACCCAGTCTCAGTTACCATCTCAGTGCACCCTGGGGGCAGGGCCGGCGCGGCATGCCAGGGCTCGGACCCCAGTCCTGTGCCTTCCTAAGCAGGTGCTTTCGTCTGCTGAGATATCTGGCTGGCCTTGGAAATCTTCTCAGATAAAAGAGAACATTCTGGCACAAGCGCTGCATCATTAGGACTGTGTTGGTCATCTCTGCATGTCGGGGCACCACCCAGCCCTGAGACCCCAACCCTACCGGGGTAGAGCTGTCAAGGAGAACTTTCTGGATGGTGGGAATGCTCTCTGCACTGTCTCACACAGTAGCCTCTCTCCAGGGGTAGCCGCTGAGCAGCAGCAAAGCGGCTAGCAAAACTGAAATACTGGGCTGTAAGCTCTATGTAACTGTGATTAGTTTATTTACACTTATATCTCTCTGCTCTGGGAAGTAGAAGAAGACAACTTGTCACTCTTTAGGAGAAAATGCCAGGGCTATTAGGAAGCAGAGACAGCACCTGGCCTGGTGCTTGCTTGACAGAGAAGAAAACGAATTCCTGGCAAGCTGTGGAGATGTGCTCAGCGGGGTGGAGAGGTGCGAGAGCAGATTAGTAGAGGAAGATTTCCTCGGCCTCCACAATCTTCCAGGCTTGACATGGTGAGGAAAAGGAAGGGTCTAGGAGTATACTATGGAGTACGAAGCCGGAGAACCGTTGGGAGGAGGAGGCCGGAAGAAGAACCTGACGTGCTGTCTCCCATGAGCCCCTGCTCAGGGGCTTTAGCCCTCAGCCCCCCGGCTCCCCCACACCTGCCAGCTCAGAGCCAGAAGCATATCCAGAGGACAGAGGCTGGAAGAGGTCTAGTCTAGTGCGAGAAGCTAGTCCTGCCTGTGGAGAGTGCCCTGGTGAACTAGGAAGAACAAAAGGCCTCAGGTTCAGGGCCTGGATGCCGATCCTGCAGAGCAGCCCAGGGGTCAGCCACTGTGCGGCCCGCACTTTTGGCTGTGCTGTCCCAGGTAGGAAGGGCAGCTCCTCTGCCTGGCTCACCGTTTCAATGCTGGTGTTCTCATTTCTGCTGGGTTTGATTGGGGCAGATACTACAGTGCCAGGAATAACAGACTTTTTCTTTTTTATACTGATGAATCAGCTTTTAAATAAAGAATAGGACAGTGGTAGCTGGTTGATCTTGGCCTTGAAAGCAAATAGCTTCGTGTCTTGGCGCTTGGCTAGGTGCCTTTTCCTATTACTATCTTGCTTTCTTGAGAGAGACCATGTTCTTGCATCAGCCAAGGCAAAGACGCAGATGTCAGTGTGGGCGAGACAGCTCCGAGTCCTGCTTGTTACTTCTGCATCCGTCAGTCAGGGATGGAGCCAGGGAGGCTCTGGGCTCTCCTCTCGAATGCTCAAGACAGCAAGATAGAAATTTCTCCACAGACATGGTCCTCCAAAGGCCACAGAATGGCTTGCCACTGTTCCTTTTTTGCTTCATCCATCTGCCTATCCACTTACCCTTCTACCCGTTATCCAGCCAACCACTAATTCACCTATCCATTCACCTACCCATCCATCCATCCATCCATCCATCCATCCATCCATCCATCCACTATCCCCACATTCCTCCACTTATCCATGCATGCCTCATCCATCCATCTACCCACCCATCACCCTACTCACCCATTCAACAACTTCATAGGAACCTTGGATAGGCTTATGGTTCAGAAGGGAAGACTAACTTTCACATAGATTATTGTACTGTAGGTGATGGATATGTGAGTAGAGGAAACCCCAGCACTACAGAATGGCATCAAGAAGGACGGGAATGGTGGGGAAATGACACAGTCCAGCTCATGTGAAAGGCTGTAGGGTTGGCCCAGCTTCTCTTGGGAGGCTGGATGGCCATTACAATGGGAAACCTATATCTGAATTTTTAGTCTTGTGTGTGTGTGTGTGTGTGGTTTTTTTTTTGTCTTTTTGAGACAGGGTCTTGCTATGCAGTTGAGGCTGACCTTGAGCTCACTTTTGTAGCCCAGGCTGGTCTCGAATTCGCACCAATCCTCCTGCCTCAGCCTCCCCAGTGCTGGGATTACAGGCATGAACCACCATGCCTGGCTAGAATTTTTAGTCTTGGAAGGAACAGACTAGATTTCATGGAGGACACTCTGGGAGCATTGATAGTGTGATAGCCAGGATTTACAAAGGAATATATTTAAGACAAGATGTATAATTTGTAGGATTATTTTATAACATTCACCCAAGAAGTCAAATACATGAGAATTCAGGAGATCTGTCCATGCACTAGAGACACCAAGAATTCAGCTGAGGGCCTGGAACCCATGGTGATGTCCTGCATGGGCCCAGCTAGAGGCCTGGAGCCCACAATGTTTCATGTAAGTCTATATCAAGGATCTGCACTGAGAAGGCCCAGTGGTCAGTGGTAGGAGCTAGAAAGTCTGCACCCATTGAATGAAGGATCTGAGCTCCTCTGACAATGAGAACAGCTGAGTTCACATCAGGAGAATCAGCGTGACGAGCTTCTCCAGCAGAATCAACAGTGCATGTCTTCCCCTCCAGTTCTGCCTCTTAGGCTGTCGGCCCCGATCCTCAGGTGGATCTTCCAGCCCCAGAACCACACTGCTTTAATTCAGCTGGGGGTTGCCAGTTGCCATTAGTTAATCTGCCACAGACAGTAAAGCCATTGTGATTCCTACTGGATTTCAGGTTTCCTTTTAGTAAATATCCTCAAATACCAAGTCAATGGCTTTACCCTTAGGGATATGCTCACCAAACACCTCAGAGGATGTTCATTTTGGGGCTTCTCCACCCCAAATCACATTTTTTTTTCACTGCTGTGTATACCTATACTTTTAAGCCAAATATCACATCTCACTGTCTTCAGGGAAGCACTCTGAGACCTCGGAGAATGAAGATGGGAAGCAGCATCATAAGGCCTTGGGAGCAGTGCGAAGACTGTGAAGACCCCTGAAGTGAGTAAAGAGAAAGCAGGCCCACACTTCTGTGCATGGCTTTCTGCATTCCACTTGGATTTGTCCAAGAGGAGGCCCTTTTTCTTAGGGACTTTAGGGCAGGCAGGGGACATGTGTGTGACACAGTCCTCCTGGGCCTGAAAAATGCGGAAACCAACGCAGAGATGAAGCAGGTGGATGTTCATTGACCCGGACCCACCCAGATCTGGCTCTCTGTGTCACCAGAAATTGAGGCTGGCTCTTGTGTTGCCAGAAAAGTTCATCAGTTTCCTCCTGCTCTGTTCCCTCAGCAGCCAGGCAACACATTGTCTGTAATATCAAAACTGTACACGGGGCAGCTCAGTCTCTGAGGAAATTTCTCGCCCTGGAAATAATTGCACCATGCTGATTGTGGGATGATCATTTTCCACACCAAAACATGCTGAAAATGTTGGCTTTGAAGAGATGTAAACAGCATAAATGTGAACTCACTTGCTAATGCTGAGAAAGAAGAGAGACCAAGTTCCATGTTGCAAGGGCAGGCCAGGGGACACCCTGCTTCCACTGAGCCTGTTTTCCTCAGCACTGACAGGCTCCCTGGTAGAGGGGACTGGTGCTCTTTGTTTGGCTCGGGAGCTGCTGTCCTCAGCCTTGTTTCGATGCTACAAAGATTGGGCACCTTTGCCAGGCTGATTCTGCAGTGAGGGCCAGACCCGAGTGACAGGCTACAGTCATTCATACACCTCTCACCCTTGCTTACAAATCTGCAGGGGTGGCAGGATTCACTTTTTCCTGTACGTTTTCTGTTGTTGCTTCTTTGGTTTTGTGCCCTGCTCGAAGCAAGTTGCTGGAGACGACTTGCATTCAAGTGCAGAGCCAAGCTGGTCATGCTCAGCAAGGAGCAGGAAAGTGTGTGTTCAATTGGTCACGCTGTCATGCACATCCGCTCTCTGAAGAAGGTTGGGATGCAGCGTACAGGAACTAGATCCAAAGCTCTCCAGTCAGAGAACAAAGCAGCACTGTCGCTTCCTGGCCCCTTCCAATTACACCATTTGTGAGCGAGAGGCTGCAAGTGTTTCCTGTCACCTCTCTTGTACACCCTCCTCTGAGCATCGTCAGGAATCTGTGAGTCGACTGCGTTCATGGGCCACTCACAGGTGTCATCTCTTTGTTCACAAAAGTGACAGTAAGGTAGATGGTAAATATTGTAATATTATCATTGTAAATATTTTCTAAATGCAATACTAGTGTTCAAAACTTTTGTATTAAAATGTATACTCACACATACACAAAAAGAATCTGTAAGTTGTTTCTTGCTTTGTCTAGCAAATCGCCCAGATCTCACCAAAGGCTGGGATGCACCGTAATGCTCTCTGATAATAAGAATTAACTTTCCTCTCGTGTGACAAAAAGTAAAAACAAAGCCTAGGAATCTTCTTCTGTAGTTGGTAGAATGGTACAAACAGATGCAATCTTGTCACCAAAGTGTAACTCACAAATGCCAGAGGCAACTGGTGGGACAGAGAGGCTGCTAAGCAGGGCCTCAGGGCCAAGTCTTGCCTCGGAGAGCTCCTGTTTAAAGGTTAAGTTGCCTGAATGCCCAAATGCAGTACCTTCTACTAAAACCATTGAAATGGGAGCTCTTGAGTCTAGGAAAACTGGATTCCACTGATATCTCCTGCTAGTGGTAATTGCAATCTCTGGCAAAATACATAAAGCCCTTGTTCCAGAAAACTCTGAAAGGTGGAGGAAAGAAAGTAGATGGCTAAGATATGTGGATGTGTGTGAGAGAGAAAGTGTGCACATGCGTACATGCATGTGTGTGCACCCCCTTCCGGGTATGCCTCCTCTGTATCCTAGCCTGGGCACTAGAGAGGCCTCAGACCTGAAATGGCAACTGGCTCAGCACCATGGTTTGGGTTTTGAATGTACCCCCAAAAGCCCGTGTGTTAAGGCTCAACCTTTAGCCCATGGCACTGCTGGGAGGCTGTGGAACCTTCAGGAGATGAGGCCCAGTGAAAGTGAAGTCCCTGAGGGCATGAGCTTGAAGCCTCTCCCATCCTCTGTGCTTCCTGGGTACTATAAGGTAGATAGATCTCCTTTCTTGTGATCACCCATCACTATGTCCTGTGAACCATAGGCTCAAAGCAAAAGAGCCAAGTGGTCCATGGTCTGAAGCCTTTGAAACTGTGAGCTAAAAATAAGTCCTTCCTCTTTGAAAGTTGGTCATGTCAGGTTTTTCTCAGAAAAATGAGAAGTAGGTTCACACACACAGACACACACACACACACACACACACACACACACACACACACACACAGAGAGAGAGAGAGAGAGAGAGACAGACAGACAGACAGACAGAGACAGAGACAGAGACAGAAAATAAAGCTGTTTTTCTTTAGAGAAGGTTCTGGAGAAGGTGGTCCTGTAGGACAGAACTCTTTGAATATTCTTAGCCTAGTCAGTCAAAGCTAAGAAGAAATTGCATGTCTTCCCCCTTTTCCACTGGGGGCTGCTTTCTGCACCTCCCACCTCCCTGCAAGGCTGTGGGTGGAGCCCTTCTACTAAGCCCCCTTCCCCAAGTGAACACCAGCAAAGGGACATCTCTCCTGCCCACTGTCATGGCAACTGCAGAGACTGTGGGAAGGTACAGTTGACCTACCTGAGGAAGAATAGTGAAGAAGCACCATCCTGGCCTTTCTGGGGGAGAATCACAGAAAAGAGGGAGCTGAGGATTGTGGGAGGGAATTTCAGAGACATTCTCTAAGTGGAAAGAGTTTTCAGACTCTATTAGTGAAGTTATGGACTGGTCTGCAAATGACCCATGAGTGTGAATTTGGAAAAGCCCAACCTGACACCATGTTGTACTTGGGTGCCATCTTAGAGCTTAAGTTTCTGTTTTCTCAAGATCATTTCTTGTAAGTGTTGCCGTAGTTACCTAACCCAATACCATCCCATGCTTGGTCATAAGACCACTTGCTCCCTACATAAAATGTCAAACACATTTGTTCTTTTGTCACAAGTGAAGTCCATGCTTCATAAGAATATTTCTGTAGCTACACTGTCATAGTACCACCCCCCAGCCCTGGAACTGGAACCAGGTAACTGTTCTCCCCTCTTACCCTTCAGGGTCTGTCTCAGTTACTCTTCTCTCATTTCTGGGACAAACACCCGACACTCAAAATGAAGGAAGGAAAGGTTTATTTAGCTCACACTTATTGGAGGTTTCAGCACGTATTCAGCTGGCTCCAACGCAGAGTGGCACATGGCAGAGGGCAGCCTTTCATGGTGGCAGCTAAGAACAAGAGCTCAGGGAGGGAGCCAGCAGCAGCTCAAGCAGCTAACTTCTCTTCCTTTACATTGAAAAGCAAATCACCTGACTCAGGGCAGGTGCAGCCCCCACACCCACAATAATCAATTACAAATTCCAGAAGCCGGGGGCCGGCCGGATGGCTCAGTGGTCTAAAGCACCTGCTTAGGAAAGCTTGGGCGGCTGCAGGGACCGCGGTTCAATCCCCGGCACCACATGCTGCGCTAGCCCTGCCCTCAGGGCAGGCTGAGCCGGCCATAAAAGTAAATAAATAAACAAAAGTCCTGAAACAAGAAAAAAAAGAATTCTAGAAGCTGCCCCATGACTGCATGAGGCTTTGGGGAGGGGACACTTCTACACAAACCACAACAGGGTCCATGCTCAGTCCTGTACTGGGTGCCCAGTGCTGGCCCCTAATAAACTTGCTTGTCTCTGCATCCGGTGTTGGAGAGTGACTCAGTTAAATAAACGTGTTGGCTGTAACACATCAAAATACTCCAACTTTACAGAGCTCTCGGTTTAAGACCCAAGTGACACCAGCCTGACTTCTGGGAGGTAAAGAAGGGGGCAAGGAGCATAGTACTGTAAGGTCTTAAATGAAATAAAAACTTAAGCTATAAGCCTACAAAAGTGGACCAGGTGGGTGCTCTAAATCCAAAATACTGTCTGCTTGCTAAAGTAAATATTTGAATAGGTGCCACAGTCTTGTGATCTAATACTCAAAATGCCCAAAGTAACTTGAAGAATCAGGAAAATCCAAATTCAAGTGTGAAAAGTAAACTAATACACTGCCAGTGAAGGTAATCCAGGTATTAGTGTGATCTTTTTTTTTGTGGGACCAGGGTTCGAACTCACCACCTTGCACTTGCCCAGCAGGCACTTGTGCCTTGGAGCTATCTCCCCAGCCCAGTGTGATCTTATAAGGATTTTAAAGTAGCTGTCAGGAAAATACTCTAAGCATCAATTAGAGACATTATTGAAACACATAAAAAATTACAAACAGTAAAAAAAAAAAAAAAAAAAAAAAAAAAGAGGAAGGTATGAAGAAAAGCCAAATGGGAATTGTAAAGTTGAAAATTAAAATATGTACAGTAGCACCTTGGTTCACGCATGCTCCATTTTGTGAACAATTTGGTTTGCACACCGAAATGTTCAGGAAAAATTTGCTTCTGTTCACGAATTCCTTACCAGGCGAGGAGCACAGCCATAGCTGTCTTCCCCAGGAGGAACCAGTTAAGTTCCTGAACTGTAGTATCACTTTAATCATAGTCTTAAAATTCAGATGATGGGTTCAACAGTGTGAGAGAGACAACAAACTTGAAGTTGTTAAACCTGAAGACAAGTCAGTTAGAAATTACTCAATTTTTGAAAGACAGAAGGAAAACAAATTTTATTTTAATACTTCAGTTTTTGTTGCTTGAGACACGTTCTTGCTATGTAGTCCACAGTGGCCTTGAACTTGTGATCCCCTGCCTCAGGTGCTGGATTTATAGGCATGAGCCTCAATACCTGGCTATAAGAAAATAGATGTAAAGAAATGAGCTCCAAGTGACAAGAGACTGAACGTGCACACTGGGTGACCAGTAACTTGGCAGAGGTGTTATGATGGTGCCAGCTGGCACAGATCAGACGAACCTCATTGGCTATGATACTTGCACTGTACACATATAAAAAAGTATGTTTATATCTAGCAATGTGGACTTTTGTGGATAGGAAATTTCCAGGTGTATAAAAGGACATTGTTTAATGGTAAGAGCACCAAATCACCATGAAGATATGCCAACCCTAACAACAGAATTTCAAACATCTGGAGTAAAAACTGAAAGAAAAAAAGTATAAACTTCCTCTCTGAGTACAGAAATTTCTGTTCTGTTCATTCTAGTAGCAGAGAACTATGGACAGGCTATCAGCCTGTTGTTGGAAAAATCCAAGAACCTACAGCCAACCTGTCCTAAGTGACAGCTATTGAACCACCCACCTAACTAGGCAGTGTGCACTTTCTCTTCAAATATACTTGGGATGTTCACCACCAAGGTAGATCATATCTTGGATTATAAAACATCGGAGTATTAAATCAATAGCAACAACAAACCAAACCAACAACATGAGAAAGTCCAGGGAATCTTGAAACAGAATAGCACACTTGTAAATAAACTGTGCATTAAAGATTTTTTAAGTTTGGGACCATAGACAGTACTTTGTAGAACTGTTGTTAGTGTCAGCCTTTGGGACAAGTCATGGCCATTGCTTGGCCATTTTGCTTTCTGTGAAAGCCTGAGAGAATGTTTTTCTCTGGGTGACTCTCCTTAGACGCACTACAATATGCAATATGTCAACTTTCAAAGAAAAGAAAGGGGAAAAGAGAAAAAAAAAGTAATGTTGATTTAGAAGGGTTAATGTTTAATTGTTTGATCAATCTTATATACCTATATGTATTAATCTAAACTGATCTGATGATGAAAATATGTAATATAACCATTGTTAAATTTAAACAATAAAAAATATTAAAAGAAAACACTCTGTAAAAAAAAAAGAAAGATTTTTAAAAAATGTATTTGGTACAAGTTTTTACCAAGAATCTTAGACTCATAGTGATCCTCCTGTTTTCAGTCCCCCTAGCACCGGCATTATAGGTGTTCGCCACTATGCTTGGTTTCAGTGACCCACTCAGGGCACCTGGGGGCAGGGCCAGTACCACATGCAGTGCCAGTGATCAGAGATTGAGTCCTGGTTCCTGTGCTTGCCTGGGGAGGTGCTTAGTCTGCTGAGCTATCTCCCTGGCCCTATGCATGAAAGATTAAGTATCTTAAGATATTTTAAATATTGAATTGTTGGTAATTTTTTTTATATGTTTAGTATAAGGTTTACAGGGTCTCACTACACAGATCAGACTCATAGTGATCCTCCTGCTTTTAGTCTCACAAGCACTGGAATTACAGGAGTGTGCCACTGTGCCCCATCTCCAAATACTGAAATGAATGAAATAAAAATAAAACTTTTTAATTTTTATTGGGTTTTGTCCTGAACATTTACAAAGAGTGCCCCCCTCCATGACTTGCATCATTAGGGTTACTAATAACAGTTCCCTTTGAAGACAGCTGGATTTATCCCTTCTCCCCCTTTTTGCCTTGATGCTCATGTTCCTTGGCGGGGGGGGCGAGAGCGGTGCTATCTGAGGGTCTTTTAGAGCCACCATGCTGTTTGGCTTCTTCTGAAAATCTATCCAGGCCAAAAAGATCTTCTTCAAACTGAACAGGTCCTTCTCAGTGTCTCTTATGGTCAGAACAAATCTAAGCTACTTAGAAGTGCTATACTTAAGTGCTTGTGTTGGAAAAAAAGCCTTCAAAGAATTCTCTATTCAGCCGGGTGTGGTGGCGCATGCCTATAATCCCAGCACTTGGGAGGCTGAGGCAGGAAGATCAGTATGAGTTCGAGACCAGCCTGGGCTACAAAACGGAGCTCAAGGCCAGCCTGAACTGCATAGCAAGACCCTGTCTCAAAAAGACCAAAAAAAAAAAAAAAAAAAAAAAAAAAAAAAAAAAAAAAAAAAAAAAAAAAAAAAAAAAAAAAAAAAAAAAAAAAAAAATCTTTGCTTCCATTGAAAGATGCTAGAAAAATGAGAGAGAAACTAAACAGATTAAAGAAATAAAACAAGAAGAAATTGATAAATTTAAAACAAAGCAGCAGAGTATTAGCAATAAAATTAAATAACATATAGTTACTTATAAATATATGATGAAGAGAAGTGTTAGAAGATATGTTACTAAGATCAGCAATAAACAGGATATTACAGATTGTGCACATGTATCTAAAGGACAATAAAGGAAAGGTAAAAACAACTCTACACACACATACGTAAAATTGACTTTATTAAATGATCACTTCCTCAAAAACCACAAACTACTGAAACTCACCCAGGATAAAACAGATAATCTAAATAGTCCTATAACTATCACAGAAATATAATTGAGTTAAATTTTTTTTTTTCTGAAAAGGACACGAAGTTTTACTGGCTATTTTTTACAAATCATTTAAAGAAGAAATAATAAAAATAATAAAGAAAGAAAAAATAACAACAATTTTGCACAGTCTCCTGCAGAAAGTAGAAAAGAAGGAGCACTTCATAATTCATTTCATAAGGCAAGTATTACTCTGATACCAAATCCAGATGGACAAAGCGAGAAGCTACAGCTTAGTCCTCTGACATGATTGTGGACATAAAATGCTCAATATGTACTATCAAACTGGATCCTGAAATATATGAAAATATTACACCTCCAACGAATATATAGTGTTTTCCCTCTTTAAGGCCAACATCAGTACGAATGTATACAATTCCATCGTCTACACAGGCGCTCCTTAACTAAAATGTGAGTTTTTTAAGGTACATAATACAAAGTCCATGCAAATACTGATTATATTTACTTATAGAGAGCAACAGTAAATAACTAAATTACAAAAAACAAAATTACAAAAAATGCTTTCTTTCTTTCTTTCTTTCTTTCTTTCTTTCTTTCTTTCTTTCTTTCTTTCTTTCTTTCTTTCTTTCTTTCTTTTTACAGTACTAGAGATTGAACTCAGGACCCTGCTCTTGCCAGGCAAGCATTTATTCTATTGAGCTAATAGCTCCAAATTACATAGGATACAGCATCAGGCTACTACTGAAAGCAACAAAATGCTCATGAAAGGAAACCAAACAGACCTGAATCGATGGAGAACGTACTGCATCCAAGGAAAGGAAGATTCGGTGCAAAAAATCTCCACAGGATTTTCTTGTAGATATGGAAGATTGATTCTAAATTTTATATGTAAAGGTGGTAGAGCAAGCACACTTGAAATAATTTTCAAAAATAAAAATGAAATTGAAGGTGATATCTGATATTAAGACTCAGCCTGCAGCCGCAGTAGCAGCATGGGACAATCAGGTCAGCCAGGGGCGTGGAAGGGGTCCAACACAGATCCACAGATACATAACAAACTGGTTTAAAAAAATAAAGGCACAAAACTGATTCAAAGAGATAGATTTTTCCACAAATGTTACTGGAAAATTGGATATCCATCAACAAAACAGAAAAAGCAAAACTTGAACCTCACACCTTATATAAAAGTTAACTCAAAATGGCTCAGGTCTAGATGTAAATGTGTAAAACTGAGATTTTAGGATAAAACTTAGGAAAATAAATCTTTAAGACTTGGGGTTAGGTGAGGGTTTCTTCAGATAGAACATGTAAAGCACAATCCAAAAAAGAAAACTGTTAAAGAGATTGTGTCAAAAGGAGAAACTTCTACCATGTGAAAGATATTGTTAATGGAATAAAAAGATGAATCATGAACTAGGAGAAAATGTTTATAAATTTTATATCTGCCAGATCATTTGCATGCACGGAATACAAAGAACTCTAACATGTACAGTAGGAAGAGTAATGCAATTGTGAAAATAAGCAAAGGATTTGAATTACATTTCATCAAATAGAATAGTTAAGTGGTAAATAAACATGGAATCATATTCAACATCACTAGCTGTTAGAGAAGTACACTTTAAAACCACGGTGAGACGTACTACACTTTCATCATAATGACTAAACTTTGAAAAGATGACATTGTTGGTGGAATACAAAGTTGTGTGGCCACTCTGGGAAACTGTTGGACAGTTTCTTATAAAGTTATACATATGCTTAACTATTAAACCCAGCAATTACACTCCTGAGTACTTGCAGAAAAGCAAAGTTCATGTTCCTACAAATAACTATCATAAATTTTCATAACAATATTCAAATATTTATATGGGCTTTATTCATAATAGACAAAAACTAGAAACAACTCATATGTCTTTCAGTGGCCAAGGGTTAAATAAATTATGATACATTTATAATTTGGGTGTTGGGATAGTACTTAACAATGAATGAGAACAAGCTGTTGATAAGTACGGCTGCTTTAATGGATATTAGAGGTATTTGGCTGAATAAAAAAGAAGTCTAAAAGGGTTCTATACTGTATGAGTTTACATTACAACTGTAAATGACAAAAAATATAATAATGAGGCACAGAGCCAGGTGTGGTGGTGCATGACTGTAATCCCAGCACTCGGGAGGCTGAGGCAGAAGGATTGGTGCGAGTTCGAGGCTAGCCTGGGCTACAAAAGTGAGCTCAAGGCCAACCTGAACTGCACAGCAAGACCCTGTCTAAAAAAGACCCCCCCCCCAAAAAAAAAAAGTGGCACAATCAGTGAATATCGGGAGAGATGATAGAAAGACTTTGAAAAAGATTTTTGTAGTGCATTTGTGATGGTATTTACTGAATACATCCGCGTGCTAAAATAGTGAGTACCGTTTGTAGTTTAGGTAGTGGTATTGTACCAGTGCCAGTTTTCTGGCTTTGAGAATGTCTTTTACATAAGACATTGGTAAATATGAGGAACTTGAGTAGAGGGTTTATTAATGTTATTTCAAAATATCAAGTAGGAGATAAGGCAAAATAAAAAAATATGAGGGTACAGTTTCTATAACTTTTCATTTTAAACCTGTAAGATTCGTGGCTTCTTGTGGGCCTGGCCTACAGCAGAACCTCTCTTTGGTGTCTTATTTAGCCATCAAATTTACCCAGTTTCTCAAACAACACCTTGAGTGTCATTTGAACAAACACTGCAATGCCCAAAATATTTTCATGAGAGACTTTCCCTAGGCACCTAAGAGTACTTGCAAAACCGTCCTCTCTTTAACCTCACTAAAAGCCAGTGGTGCGCAACTTTGTGGCTGATGTCAACCCATCAGCATGTTTAGACTTAGTGTGTGCAAATGTAGACACAGTGTGCACAAAAAGGAATGTGATTTTCTAAACTATTGCCAAGGTTTAGATCTGAAATGTCCCCCTGGATGTCATGTTGTTGAAGGGTTGTCACCAAAGCAGCAGTGCTCACAGGTGGGGCCTTTGTCGGTGAGATAACGGTGGGGTGGGGGGGGACAAGGTAGGACTGGCCATGGGAAGGAGGGGGATGGGGATGGGGGCTTGACAGGATGCGCGTGGACCTTCCTTGTACTTTGGTATTAGCTGGTAGAGGGATCGCTATCCTCCACGACAGCTGTGTCACTCGCTCTGCTCAACTTGGGAACTGAGCAGCCTCCCCATGTGGGAGCCACTACTCCCCCAAGGGTCCCTATGAAGCCTGGGGACGTGGGGAAGGACATGCAGGGACCAGTGGCTCAGGTTCCTGTGCTAGCTTTTGCTGGCTGCGCCCAGGCACCGAGGAAGTGTTAGACAGCAGCCCGCTGCTTGCCTCAGGCGAGGTCTGCGGTCCCGTCCCGACTTTGCTGCGAAATGCTCCCAAACTCCTCTCTATTTGCAAGCCATAAAATTCAGGCCTTTACGCAGTCCCCAGCGGTTGCCCCAACCTGCAGGGGGTAGGAGCCCAAGTACAAGAGCACAAACAAGCCTAGCAAGGGGGAGGACTCCTTCTATGGAAATGTCACCAGTCAGAGCCACGATGACATCCAGGGAAAACAAGAGCGGTTTCTTTCCCATTGTTTCCTCACACAAAGGCTGGACACAGACTTGCCAGCCCACACGCAAGCTGGGGGCCTAAAGTCAGCCTTCTCCTTGGGCTACCAAGTATCCCGCAGTGCTGCGCTTCCAGACGCAGCCGCCTAGCCCTGCTGAGTGGGCCCCTCTCTGCTTCCGAGGAGTTTGGTTTGGTTTGATTTCCATGAGAAAAAAAAAGTGACAGTTCATCTCTCTGCTTTCTTCCTCTCTCAGGGTCTGGCAGAGCTTTAAGGCTCATTCCGAGGTGGGGGCATCACCCTCTGATAGGAAACCGGAAGGGCACCATCACCCTGGCCCACGTCTTGCTGGTCCTAATACAACTTGGAAGCTCTTCTCTCAGCTCGAGATTGGAATTTAAATTAAACCTCATTTAGCTGGGCGCTCCCTTTTGATTTATCGGCAGATGCCTCTTGCTGCTTGAGCCTTGTTAAATTGCTAGCAAACACTTCACTGACCAGCTGTTCCTATTAAGCCGAAAGCACGCTTTGGAGCAGGGTCAATCCCCTGGCTCTTTGGATGGTTCTTAAATGTCATCCCTGCAGAGAGGCCACCAGGAGGGCATTATCCCCTGGGCCCCAGGAGATGGCTGCGTAATGGGAACAAGGGATTCTTCTGCATATGAGTAGGAAAGGGCGGGGGCAGGGCTGGCAAAGGCTTGAAGCCTGGTCCTCGGGCCAGCACCAGGCAGGTACCTGCCCATTGGGTAAGGGAGCCTATTGGGATATAGTGTTCTCCCCATTACCCATGTAGACATGGTTTTGCTGGTATCAAGCGCAAGTCTAGTTGTACCTCATCATATGTGACCCTGGGGCTTTCAAGAAAAAGGGGGATAGACTCCCTCTATCCAAAGGTCTCACATTACTACCAGGGATGGACTGCATGTCTCCTCTGGAGGAAGCTCAGAGCTGGCCCTGTATGTGTGCGGTAGTGAAATCTCTGCACGAATAAGAGAGAGTTCCCATCCTCAGGGCAAACAGCCTGGGCAGGGGGTAAGGGCAAGGGGCAGGGGGCATGGGGCAGGGGTGGGGGGCAGGGGAGCATCAAGAATAAAGGAAACAGTGAGGACGCTTATAAGCATTGCTTACCTGTACTCTTGGTCTCTGCCTGGGCCCTCGCAGCCTGGGAGCACCACAGGTGTCAGGTGGCTCATGGCCACTCCTCTAACCAGGAGGTGGACTCATTCACCCCTTTTCTACACAGCACACCACTTTTGCTGGCTGGTGTGCCCTTGTGCCCTCCTGCTCAAGCTGTTCCCCAAACTTGAGCCCCTCCAGGCCACAGGAGACCCTTTCCCTAGGGCCTGAATAGGAATCAGAGGCTCTTGAGGGCCTGGACCCCGGATTAGTGTTAGGGTGCCAGATTCAAGGCCCGTGGAAAGCCCTGCTTCAGAGTGCTTGGAGCTAGGGATGCCGATGGTGTTGGTGTGTAGAGGAAGCCGCAATCTCCATCCGGGTCCTTATCCCACACCCTTGTTCCTGACAGCAGAGCAATCGCTTCGGGCTTGAAGTTTCCGCCAAACGTCTCAAAGGTTATCTCCAGAGAATGTGTCCTCCGGTTCAGCCTCGAAGCTGATCCCTGTGGTTGTGGGCCCACGGCCTGAGTGAGGGCTGGCGTGAGCAGCTTGGAGAGTTTTAGTCTGCCCTGGCTATCAGGCCACGACCTAGCCTAGGTCTGTCTCGGAGAGCAACTCTACAAAGATTCTGTAAGACTGCACATTGGAGTGTGACAGTATTTTCCTAACCCCGCCTTCTTTTGAACTCCTCAAAAACAGGGACAAATAATCCAAATAGACCCAGGTCAGAGGAAGGACTGGGCGTAACTTGTTCAAGGGCAAAGGAGTCTTCTCTGATGACATGGTCAGAACCTGAAAGTGAGTGTGGTGAACTCAGGATTCTTGAGTTCATTTTCATGGTTTAATCCGAGGTCCTGTGGTGACCATCAAAAAAAAAAAAGAAAGAAAGAAAAAAGAAAAATAAAAAAAGAAATACTCAGTTCCTGACAGATAGACAAATGAGAACAGGGTTGATGGCTGCAGAAAGGCTTCCACGGGAGGAGAAGGGATCTAGCTTCTTCTGGGAGGAGCCTGTTAAAAGAAGAGGCTGTTTAAAGGACCAGGAAGGAGCAGAACTCCAGGCGTTAGTAGAACAAAATAAACTATGAACTGCTGGGAAGGACCAGGGTATCACAGTCAGGGTCAAGAACCTGAGAAAAGACACTGAACCAGAAGCCTCGGGGCCAGGAGAGGGACTCCATCCACCTGTCATCCACTCATCCATCCTTTCATCTATCATGAGCTCATCCATCTTCCCATTCACCAATCCTTTTACCCATCCACTGGTGTTCCTTTCTTTTTAGGATCATCACATATCTTTTTTTTAGTTTTAAATGTTATTTTGAATATTTACTCAAGATTTTTAATTTAAAATAATTCCAAACTTATAAGAAAATGAGGATTGAACTTAGGACCTTGTGCTTGCCAGGCAGGCACTTGTGCCACTGAGCTGTCTCTTTGGCCCTTGGATGTCCCTTTTTGCTGTGATCTGAATGTGTTCTCTAAAGGTTATATGTTAACAATTTAATCCTCAGTACAACAGCGCTGGGATGCGGGGACGGCCAGAGGTGATTAGGTCACAAGGGCTCTACCTCCATGAACTGACCAAGCAGGAGTGGGCTAGTTATCACAGGAGTGAGTACCCCATAAAAAAGACTGGGTGAGCTCCCTTCACTCTGATGTGAGTCAGTAGGGAGAAGACGAGGTTCTCTAGAGAGGCCACCTGGTGCTCTTCTTCTTTTTAACAATACAAATTTTATTTAAAAAATAAGTAACATCAAAACTGTTCAGCAAATATATTTTCAGTGTAACCAAAATAAACAAATACATCTCTATATTACATTTTAAAAAATACATCTCTCTATAAGGGCAAGAAACAAGCGCGGTTTTCTGTCCCAACATTTTCAAATGCGTTGTCTTTATCCGAAGGCTGGTGCTCTTCTACTCCTGGCACCCGACAGTTCCATCCAGCCCCATGGAATCCTGGGGAGTCCATCATTGATCCTGCATATACTCATTCATCCGGTCATCAAATATTTATTTACTACATACCAGGCACTTGTCCACGTGCTGAAAACATGTCAGTGAAAAAAAGGGCCGATATTTCTGCCCTTGTAGTTTATACAATAGCTGGGGAAACTGGTGATGAACAGATATAATATCTAAGAAATGTGTAGGTACTGAGGCAGGAGATTAGGGTGCGGCACAATGGCTGGGGAAATGGATGTAACCCGTGGATCACAGAGTTCCAGGGCACATGCGCAAAACACTTCCTGAAACACGTGGAAGCTGAGAGTGCTATCTTCAGTCTTTCATTCCAGAATCTGAGTAGGCTTTTGATAAAAGCCTCTAGACTTGAGGTTGGCCTATGAGTGGTAGTTTCAGAAAGATAGCTGCTGTCAAGCTGGGCACGCTGCTAACTCTTGGCAGCCCATGGTATTGTTTGCAGAGTGCATCTCTTTTCTTACCTTTAGTCAGGTGGAACTTGTTCTGCAAAGCATGCCTCTTTTTTAAAAATCCATATTAATGAGAAAAAAGATAAAATAGCAATGAAACAGTTTCAAAACAAGTTAGTAGGACAGTTACAATAATTAATACCATGCATATTGTTGTCTTCATAGTAGTTATTCAGAGGACAAGATGCAGACCTGATATCCTGTCTAAACAAGATTAATACAAACTTTTATTCTCAATGAACTAAGGCAAAGTAGCTGTATACCTATCCTAACTCTCTTGTGTGCATATATATATATATATATATATATATATATATATATATATTTTTTTTTTTTTTTTTTTTTTTTTTTGTCTTTTGAGACAGGGTCTCACTATGCAGCTCAGGCTGTCCTTGAACTCATTTTTGTAGCCCAGGCTGGTCTCAAACTCACACCAATCCTCCTGCTTCAGCCTCCTGAGTGCTGGGATTACAGGCATGCACCACTACGCCCGGCTTATATGTATATTTCATTTTAAAGTTTCTGATACTAAGAGAAAATACCATACCATGTCTTATAATTAGATTGTAAGTCAAAGATACAGTGTGAATCATAAAACAAAAATTGCAATAAAACAATATTCAGAAAATTAATTAAATATTAGTTTAAACTAAATATTTCAAAACAATATTCCAAAATTCAAATCAAATTGTGAGTCCAACTTAGAGGTCAGAATGTTGCTTATCATGTATATGAACCTGTAATCAATTCAAAGTACTTGCATAGTATTTGAATAGCTTAACACATACAAAGATATCAACTAAGAAAAAATCTCCACGATAATAAAGAATTAAGAAGAATAAGACATAACATAAGTACTGGAATGGCAAATATATGACGAGAATTTCTAACAGTTTGGGGATGGGATTTTGCCCAAAGTTATAGTATGTCATGGACAGACAGTGTCCATGATGCTTACTGGTGGCCAAGTGTCACTTGTGGGACTGAGCTACTGCTATTTCCTTGATATCCACCCTGTAGACCCAGACAGAATCATGACCCAAAGGGTGCAAGGGAAGTCCATTTGTAGAATATGCTGATGGACATATTCTGCTGCTATATACAAAAAAGTAGCTGAAAGACTACTTTTGTATACCTCTTTTTCTCCTGTGTTTAATTGTTTGCCCTATTTGGTGGGTTCTTTCCATTCTCCTTCATGGAGTTGTGGTCATTTTGATGACCTCTAAAATATCTCTCTCTAAAATATCTTTTAGAAAACTGTGCAGGGTTGGCTTTGCCATCACAAAATTCTTTAGTTGTTCTTTGTCCTGGAAGAATTTCACTTCTCCATTGAACTTGAAAGAAAGTTTTGCAGGGTATAGCAGTCAGGGCTGGAATTCGTTTTCTTGTAAGACTTGAAGTACTTTACTCCATGCTCTTCTCAACTTGATGGTTTGTAAAGAGAAATCTGCCATTATTCTAGTGAGTTTTCCTTTAAATGTGATCTGTTTCTTTTCTCTAGGGGCTTTTAGTATAATGTTCCTGTGCTGAATATCTGGGATTTTAATTATTATATGTCTGGGTGTGGTTTTAATTGGGTTGATATTATTTGGAGTTCTATGTGTTTTGGCTACCTGAAAATCAAATTGTTTCCCCATATTTGGGAAGTTTTCTGCTATTACTTCTGCCCATATTCTTTTTATATCATTTGTACAGACTCCTTCTTTCGCACTGATACCTATTAGTCTTATGTTGTTTATCTTTGCACCATCTTGCAGGTGTTGAATTATTTTTTTGCTCTAAACCAAAAGTCAGAAGGCAGGGATATACAAAATGACAAAGAGAAGGAGCAAAATGTGCTCTCAACCCCCAAACCCACCCAGAACAAATACAGGAGACAATAGCATAGAAGAAATTGGAAATCGCACACCTGCAATCTCTGAAATAATATCATTCAAAGTAAAGAAACTGCAGAAAGGTATAGAGGAAATCAGATCAGAAATAATTTCTTAAGTAAAAAAAGAAATAATACCTATAATAAAAGGAGTACTAAGTGTTTCTAAAGAAGACACTGATAAAAAAATAGAAGAGAGTTCGATCGGTAGCGGGAGCGGAGAGCGGACCCCAGAGAGCCCTGAGCAGCCCCACCGCCGCCGCCGGCCTAGTTACCATCACACCCCGGGAGGAGCCGCAGCTGCCGCAGCCGGCCCCAGTCACCATCACCGCAACCATGAGCAGCGAGGCCGAGACCCAGCAGCCGCCCGCCGCCCCACCCCCGCCGCCCCCGCCCTCAGCGCTGCTGACACCAAGCACCACGGGCAGCGGCGCAGGGAGCGGCGGCCCGGGCGGCCTCACATCGGCGGCGGCGCCTGACGAAGGTTTTGGGAACAGTAAAATGGTTCAATGTAAGAAACGGATATGGCTTCATCAACAGGAATGACACCAAGGAAGATGTATCTATACACCAGACTGCCATAAAGAAGAATAACCCCAGGAAGGACCTTCGCAGTGTAGGAGATGGAAAGACTGTGGAGTCTGAGGTTGTTGAAGGAGAAAAGGGTGCAGAGGCAGCAAATGTTACAGGCCCTGGTGGAGCTCCAGTTCAAGGCAGTAAATACGCAGCAGACCGTAACCATTATAGACGCTATCCACGTCGTAGGGGTCCTCCACTCAATCACCAGCAGAATTACCAGAATAGTGAGAGTGGGGAAAAGAATGAGGGATCGGAGAGCGCTCCCGAAGGCCAGGCCCAACAACGCCGGCCCTACCGCAGGCGAAGGTTCCCACCTTACCACATGTGGAGACCCTACGGGCGTCGACCACAGCATTCCAGCCCACCTGTGCAAGGAGAAGTGACGGAGGGTGCTGACAACCAGGGTGCAGGAGAACAAGGTAGACAAGGGAGGCAGAGTATGTATCGAGGTTATAGACCATGATTCCGCAGGGGTCCTCCTCGCCAAAGACAGCCTAGAGAGGATGGCAATGAAGAGGATAAGGAAAATCAAGGAGATGAGACCCAAGGTCAGCAGCCACCTCAACGTCGGTACCGTCGCAACTTCAATTACCGACGCAGACGCCCAGAAAACCCTAAACCACAAGATGGCAAAGAGACAAAAGCAGCCGATCCACCAGCTGAGAATTCGTCCGCTCCCGAGGCTGAGCAGGGTGGGGCTGAGTAAATGCCGGCTTAACATCTCTACCATCATCCGGTTTAGTCATCCAGCAAGAAAGAAACGAATAGGAAGTTCCAGCAATAAGAAATGAACAAAAGATTGGAACTGAAGACCTTAAGTGCTTGCTTTTTGCCCGTTGACCAGATAACTAGAACTATCTGCATTATCTATGCAGCATGGGGTTTTTATTATTTTTACCAAAAGACGTCTCTTTTTGGTAATGACAAATGTGTTTTTTTTTTTTTTTAAAAGCCTGGTTTTTCTCAATACACCTTTAAAGGTTTTTAAATTGTTTCATATCTGGTCAATTTGAGATTTTTAAGAACTTCATTTTTA
>PVJA010018886.1:0-39177 GCA_004027025.1 Myocastor coypus
TTTTTTTTTTTTTTTTTTTTTGTCTTTTTGAGACAGGGTCTCACTATGCAGTTCAGACTGGCCTTGAGCTCACTTTTGTAGCCCAGGCTGGTCTCGAGCTCGCACCGATCCTCCTGCCTCAGCCTCCCGAGTGCTGGGATTACAGGCGTGCGCCACCACGCCCAGCCATCATTTAATATTGTTTTATTCCTGTCCAGTGTGTAAGTTGCATTTAGTCTCTCTCATAAATCTGATAAACAACCCAAAATACATATTTATTAACAAGAAAATAGAAAACCTTTTACTGTGTTTAAGATTTTATAAAGCCAAAGTCTCAATCTATTTGTATTGTGGTAAGATACTTGAGACTGGGTAATTTGTAGGGGGGAGGAAATTTATTTTGTACAGTTCTGGAGACTGGGAAGTCAAGTTCAAATCAGGTTCTTTGCTGGCTTGGGCTGCTCTTTCTAGATGGTGCTTTGTAGTTGTCCCCACATAGCAGAAGGGGAAAACCCATTTTCACAAGTCTTTTTGCAAAGATGAATCCCATTCACTGTGGGGATCAAACCTTGGCTGCTGTGCTCTGCCTAAGCAGGTGCTTTACTATGCTGAACTATCAGGCTGGCCCTTGTTAATTAACTGTCAATGTAAGAATTTTGAGGGACACATTGAAACTATCTTGCTCAATGAAAATTCTACTTGAAGTTTTTTTTTTTGCAACATTTTTAAACCTATGTGAAAGTTATATGAGAATGGTACAAACTCTCTAATATTGCCTCCACCTTCAGTGTCCTAATAATGTCCCTTTTTATCATTAGGATCCAGCCACAGAATTTAGCTGTTTTGTTCTTAGTCTCATTTAATTTGGAACAGTTTTGTACTCCTCTTTGACCTTTATGGGTTTAGTGTTTTTGAAGATTAGTGATTAATTATTTTGTAGACTGAATTTGCCTGATTTTTCCTTGTGGATTGATCTATCAATTGTACTATTCTCACAGTAATATTGTAGAAATGAGTTTGTAGCTGAATGTGCTGAGGTGGAGCCTGGTTGGAAGTGGGTCTCTGGGGGTGTGACCTGGAAGTGTGTATTTTTTCTCCCTATTTTATTCTATTTTTTATTTGTATATGTTTGCAGTACATAATGATTATGTTATGTCATAATGATTATGTATGTCAATTGACACATGTATGTGACACATTTTAATAATATTATTATCCCTAGAAGGGCGTATTCTCGTCCCTGACTATTCCTTTCTTTTTGTGCTTCCTGGCTGCTGTGGGTTGAGCAACTTTTCCATTGCTTTGCCTGATGGAATCCTGTGTTTGCCTTGTAAGCCAAAGTAAACCTATCATGAGTATTGAGTATTTTGTCTCAGTGATGGTACAGTGGCTAAGGCACTTCCCCTCAGTCTGAGCTGGACTCAGATACTTTCCATATTAGAAAATATAGAAAGGAAAAGGAGGTAAATTGACAATGGAGGAAGCTAGTAAACATTGCCTTGGCCTAGTGGATTAAAGTTTAACATCACCAGTAGTTAAGTCTGTTGGTTCCGTGAGCCTCCTGATAGGAGATGATGAGAAGAGTATCTCAGCACCATTCCTCTCCTAAACACATAACCTTGTTTAATTATGAGAAGCATTAGGAGAAACCCAATTGAGAAAGATCCCACAAAAAATACTTACTGCTCAAAACCATTGAGGTCATGGAAAACAAGGGCTAGGAATCTCAAAGATAAGAGACACTAAGATATGATGACTAAATGCAGTATGGTATCCTTGATTGGATCCTGGAACAGAAAAAAAAGAACATCAGTGGAAAAGTTGACAAGATCCAGATAAAAATATGTAGTTTAGTTAATAGTTGCACATCATGTATTGGTCTTTTTAAAAAATCATGTATCAGCCCATTCAGGGAGCCCAAAGGAGAGTTTTGCAGATGAGATACTCAGGTTAAGGAATACACATGTATAAGACATCAGAAACAGCAACAGACATTGAACAGAGCAGACACAAGAGCCACCTGCATCTTTATTATATAAGCAAATACTTGTTAGCACCTGTTTGGGTTCTTACATGCTGGCTACACTGGCACATGTATAGTTGTTCATTATGAAGTCATAGTTATGTAATTGTGCCCCATTGTACCCCTATGCTGAAATTGGGTTGTGTCTTCAAGGCTGTACTGCTGCATCTTTACCTGCCTTCAGCTTTGATTCAGTCTGTACTGTTCCCCACATCTTACCCTGTCAAAGGTCAGGGGAGAGCCATGTCTTACAAGTGGCCATAAAGCTGACCCCCTCCCCCCAGACCACAACAATAATATAAGGACAAGAGATTACTACCAACCTCATTGCCACCACAGTGCAGCTTGTGGCTATCCAGTTTCTGGTGCATTCCAAGGATTCCTGTTACTGGGTAAGAGAGTCCTGCAGCAGGGCTTGGATGGTGGACACCTCTGCATCCCCCCTTGCAAAACTTTTATCTGTGTCTGGTGGTCTGGGATATAAATACAGTATTCTGCGTGGATGAGGGCACAAGTGCCTCTCTGCCTTGCAGTCAGTAAATCAAGAACCATGAGGTTTTGCAAAATCTTCTTGTTCATTTGAGAAGTTTCAGCAACATCAAATCGTGACACATAATATTCAAGGTCTGACTCCTATGTTGAATAAGGGCTTCAATTTAGAGGGCTAGGTATGGTCCTTGACCTTGGCAATGTCCAGGCCATTATATAAAAGTACCACAGAATGGTGCCAATGATACACACAATGATGCACAGTGTCCTAGTTGTGGGGTGTCTGTAAGGGCCGATCCAATAGTGCCCTTACCATGGAAATCCCTCCGGTGCAGTGTCCTGTCCAGTGTGTAAGTAGGTAACAGCCAACCTGTAGTGCTGTAAGTCCATAATACAGTGGACCAAGTGGGAGGCACCACTCTATGAACTTATGGCTGACCCACTACTTGTTTGTATCATTCACCAGTGAAACCTGGTTACACAGGTTAGGGTGTATCTACTCTGCTGTTTGGTTTCCTGGTGACATATTCCCTTGTTGAATACAAAGCAAGGCTACATCCAACAATGTTATGGAAATTCCCATCATCCATCCCCAGCCACTGTACATAATGGGTCCCAGTCTCTGTGCGGTAGATGTGCTCTTCTGGATTAGTGCCTTGATGCACTGGTGTCATTGATACCAGATAGAGCTGTGCTGCTATTGCAGCCACTGGTCAGTCCAGTTGAGTAGGGATGCTGGTGGAGTCTCTCATGGGAGGTCCTGAGCTTCCTCACTCAGGAGTTCAGCACACACCCAACAATGGGATTGTTGGTACACACAAGCAAACGTGTACCCATGTGATGATGCTGTTAACCTGGCTGGTCTCACCATTGCTGTGGTGGGTGGGTCTCTCGTTGTATCATGCTAATGTTGTGGGCACTCTCCTCTTCCAGGGGGCCAAATGAGCACACTGGGAACACACCTTTATTGCAGCCTTTGACTCAGCAGGAATCAAGTCCAGATATCTTTGTGCTTCAGCTTGCATGGTATTGGGTCCCCCATATCCCAGCTTTGATAGCCCACAGAGAGTGGCTGCCTGTCAAGGTGTGAGCTAAGCCATTTCCTGGGAAGAGGAAGGGCTATGTCCTGAAGCTAGCCTCAACACTAATGCTAACCCTAACTGTACATGGGTAGTGTCTTGACCAGGATCCTGTAAGTCTCACATTGGCGCCCCACAAGGGACAGCACCCTGTCTGCCAGTCTGAGCTACCTAAACCAGTAGTTAGAGCATCAGCTCCCTAAAGATGGCTCAACTGTCTGCATAGACCTGCATCCCAGGTAGCCACACTGCTCACAACTCTGCCCATTGGCTTAATGTTCCTATTTCAGTTTCAATAGAAACTGGATTCCATTCAATTTCTATTCAGAGGATTTCCATGCTGGGCTGGACAGCAACTGCTGTCCAATGTGGGGCTGTGCCACAGCTAGACCCATCAGTACTACAGGTCAGCTGGGACTGTAGTCCATCCTGGATGGCTTCCTGGGCTATGTTATGGGTTCACAAACCGTTACCAGTTAGCTGCCAGTGGGCTAGCCAAGAAAGAGGCCCACTGCTGGAGGTGCATCTCCCAATGTGTGAGGGTGGGTCCTGTGCCACCCCACTTCTGGAATGGCTGTCAGGGCTTTTGCTTGCACTCCTGCTGTCTGTTGTCCTGTGATACTTTCAGAGGCACGCAGAGCAGCATGCACTGCTCCCAGGTGTTTGTCTTCACACTGGCTCTTGGCTCCCTTGTACAACTGTGACCAAAACCCAACAGGGTGCTTCCACTTCCCCTGCTTTTGCCATAGGCCCCAGCCGAATCCATCATCATTGCACCAATGGTGGGTACAAATGGCGCCTGTGCAGTGGCCCTCTTTGAGTCTTGGAAGGCTTCTGCTGTATGTTGATGTTATCTGTTTTATGTTTTTAGATGCTGGCCTCACTGGCATATGTGTAGTTGTCCACTGCTAAGTCATGGTTATGTAATTGTGTCCTGTTGTAGGACTGTGCTGACATTGGGGTCGTGTCCTCAGAGCTGTCTCAGAATGCCCTTACATGCCCTGAGGCTTGACTGAGTCCTAGTGGTTCTCCACCTCATAATAGATATAACTGGGTACAGGCAACACTATCAGGTGGAAGGAAAAAGTGCAAGTTGATTTAAAAGGGAATGTACAAGCCAGGCGTGGTGGTGCACACCTATTATCCTAGCACTCTGGGAGGCTATGGCAGGGGATTATAAATTCCAGCCCAGCCTGGGCAGTTGAGCAATTTAGTGAAATCTTGTTTTACAGATACAAAGTAACAATGGGGATATAGCTCAGTCAGAGGCCCCAGTACCATGAAAAGAAAAGGTAAAAGAAAGGGCTTGTTCAGGAACTAGGAACCCCTTCAGTGTAGTTCTTGTCCCTTTGGTTTCTGCTGTAGGGTAGTGGGAGAGAACATTGGGAAGGCTGATTCCTTTCTTTTATATAAAAGTGAAGATGTTGAATTTTCTCATTAAAGAAATGATGGGCAAAATGATAAAGTTGTAAATTTAAAGGTAGTCTGAACACTGTGTAGCACGTAGAGACTTAATTAGAGGACTGCACTAATAGGTCTGCTGGGGAAAATACAATATGGATACAAAGGAAAGACACCTTTAGTAGAAGTTTTACTTAGTTTAGGGTTTTAATTTTTTTTCCTTTGGCTTAATTTAGATAAATCATTTAGTTTGAAATTAAAATTTAAAGGAAAGGTAGTAAAACCTATAAAACTTTGACTGTTTAAATGGATTGTCTTCAAAAAGGATGTTTCAGATAAGATTATTTTTCAAAAATAGAAATTAGGAAACTACTTGAGTACTTATTATAGAAAAGAGCTCAAACATCTTTTTTTGGCCTAATATTTCAGCCTGCCTAACTAATGCTAAAATACTAGACTACATTCACTTACTAATAAAGGACAAGCTTTCCTACAAATGATTCACTTTTTATTTATGTCTTTTATTAATTGTAACATATAAAATTAATGAGGTATACTTTATATGTTTGTGTTAACAGCTTTTTGACTTGATATCAGGTTTCACTGTCCATATCAAATAACAATAGTGTGCTTTGAGTAGAGAGTATGGGTTCAGAAGAAGAGCTGAGTGACGGTTGCAGCATGTTGCATGCCTCTTGGCCGTCTCTGATTTGGGAGTCTCCTCATCTTACCATGTATATGGTGCATTATCAAGAGAGCTGTACAATATAGCTCTTCAGTCGTGGAATAGAATTACAGAGGGAATTATTTCTGCCTCTATAGCCTGGTACCTCAGAAAATCTTTTCATTTTCTCAACCCAGAAGTTTTGAAAATTAGCCAGATCACGTGACAGTAAATGCAAAATTTGTCTAATTTTCGGTCATTGTTGAGCCACTTAGCTCATAACCTGAACTTTTGCCAGTTTCTCTGATTCAGAGTTTGATACTGATGTTTTATTGAAGTTATTTCATCCCTGAAGAATAAGGAAAAGGATTTAAAATTATGTATATAATATTTTCTTACAAATCTGTTTTAGTTTATGTGAAAAACTGTTCCTTTCCAGACTGTGTAAAGTGATACAATAATAAACTGTTAAAACTGACAATGGATCTGTAGTGACCCTGAGGAAAAAGCTGAAACTGTCCGTGTTCATGTTGAAGAAATGCAGGTCTGGTGAAGTCAGGTGACTTGCCCTGATTTGGCCAGTTAGTGGCAGTCTGCACTATAACTTAGTTACTTTAAAAACTCCAGTAGCAGGTCCTCAAATAGGGAAGATTTGGGGGCAGTTTCCAGGTGAGATGTGCAACCTTGAAAAGAAAATGTTTCATCATATCTGATGGTAAAAAAAAAGGTGGTGTGACCCTAGAGATGAAGGAATTTCAGATTGGGGACAATCATGTTTAAAGCTCTGATAAACGATGAAAATAGTGTGTGTGGAAATCCTGTTCATCGTAATGACTGTGAGTGTACTTTTTATTAGTGATAGGCAGTTGGTTTCTATTGCCTTTTAGCTTTCCTTTCCTGTCTGATCCAAATCCATATAATCGACATTTTCTTTATCATGTGATTACATTTTTTCTTCTCTTCTTGACTAGGATGAAAGTAGTATGTGGTAGAGCAGTACCCTATATATAATCTAAATAAAGGCAAATTAACTGATGCAACATTAATTCAGAGAGTGCATCTTGTTTATGTCTAGCCCTTCTGTCCCCAGAATGATGCAAATCAGACTTGCCATTGTCTCCTAACTTTCATATTATCTGATTTAGGCTAGTGGTAGGTAAACACAGTGAAGTCATTTGAGATTTGTTTTCATTGTTAAAATAACTTTGCTGATGAACTTTTAATTCCAGTTATCTCTTAAACTTGTCAATTTAAAGTATGAATGTCCCTTTCCATGTTAGTCTTTCTCTAGAGATGACTGCCCAACAGGAGTGCTTTCCCTCACCCTTTAATTTCTGATTAGAATAGGTGCCTACATGGTTTGCAGGAATATAACTTTTTTAAAAATTGTAGTTAATTATGAGAGAAGATGGTTACCAACATGAACATTATGGATTTATGTCGGCTAATGGGCCTCCTCCTACCTAATTAAGAATTAAGCCAGAACCTTAGCATGGAGACCTTTAGCACTAGCTCAGCCCTTTTTTTTTTCCTTTTACATTTTGAGAAAGAATTCTTATTAAATTACCCAGACCAGGCTTTTGTAGTTCTTCTGTCTCAGCCTCTCAGAGTGCTACTATTAATATTTTCTCTTAAAGTTGGTTGTTGAAGCTGTGGGGGACCACAAATTCACAGTGGTTACTTCTACATGCTTTCCTGAAGGGATGAACGGAGGCTTGGAACTTTTGGTATCTGCTCATAAATAGTCAGAAAGTTATTTTTCTTTTCCTCCAGTTTTGACAACTTTTAGGATTTTCTCTCCCTTTTTGGAATTCTGAACTTCAGAATGGCCCCTAGAGTCGGTCATACTGCCTGGCTTCAGATACCAGCTGTACCATGTAATAGTTGTCTGTGTTTTGGACAGCCTACTTAACCTCTCTGTGCCTTATTTCTTCACATATATAAGATAAAAGCAATTTTTAGAAGGATTACATGAATTCATATTTGAAGCAGTGTCTCTTAAGTAGCAAGTACTTAATAAGTAGCAAGTACTTAATAACTAATAATAATGTTAGTTTTCATGCTGGAGCCTGGGGTGGGTTTTTTAATTGTGAGCAATTATACCTCTATATAGTTTCGAGTATTTTCTACTATAATTTCTTTAATTTTACTTCTGCCCTCATTTATTAGATGATTTCTTTCCCCACTTCATTTCCACAAGTGAAATTATAGCAGATCTATGTTCCACTATAATTTTCTGGATCTATCTTCTGTGACTCTTACTCCTTAGCTTTGGATCTCTTTATCTTTTTGCTTGATGTTTTGGATATTTCTTCTACTGTTTCCTCTTTATTGCTAATTTTGATTATTAGATCGAAAACATCTGTCCGTCCATCCATCCGTCTATCCGTCCATCTGTCTATCCGTCCATCCATCCATCTTTGCCCCAACCCACATTCTTATACCTTTTTAAGGTTTTGAGGTAGGGTGTTACGAAGTTGACTAGGCTGAGCTCACACTTCCAGACCTTCTGCATCAATCTTGCAAAGTGCATACTTTGCACTTTTCTGGTATTAGGCCTTGAATGCAGGGCCTCCACACTGAATTACATGCTGGGGTTGAGTGTGTATCCATAGCCTCCCACAGTGCTGGGATCACTGGAATGGTCCATGGTACCTGGCTCTGTGGTGTTCTTTTTCTTTTTACTGTTTTTGAGATGAGATCTCATTGCGTTGCCTAGGTTGATCTAAACTCATGATCCTGTCCTTTTTTTTTTTTTTGTCTTTTTGAGACAGGGTCTCGCTATTTTTTTTTTTTTTTTTTTTTTGATGTGTCTCAGTTACTCTTCTCTCATTTCTGGGACAAATACCCAACACCCAAGAGGAAGGAAGGAAGGGGCTGGGAAGATGACTCAGTAGAATAAGCACTTGCAGGGCCTGAGTTCAATCCCCGGTCTCAGGGAAGAAAAAAAGAAAACGATGAAAGAAGGAAAAGTTTATTTAGTTCACAGTTACTGGAGGTTTCAGTCCATACTTGGTTGGCTCCAAGGCAGACTGGCACATGGCAGAGAGCAGCAGTTCATGGTGGTGGAACAGGAACAGTGGCAACAGAAAGATATCTGTCTGTCTGTCTCTCATATTATATTCAGGCTTTCCACCTTAGGCCAAACCCATAATCCTAGTGGATCCTGAGTCAGTCTCAAACTGTTGCAGTCCCTGCCCCATGACTGCATGAGGCTTTGGGGGGAAAACTAGATATAAACCATAACATGGTGGTACTAGGGATTGAACTCAGGCCCTTACTTATGCTTGCCAGGCAAGCACTTATTCCACTGAGCTATCTCCCTGGCCCCTCACGATCCTGTCTTAACCTCCTAATGTTACAGATGTATACCACCACATTGGGTTTTTGACATTTATTTTAATTTCCAAGAAGTCTGTGTTTTTTGATTATGCTTTTTCATAATACTCCCTGGTAATCATAAACGTAGTACCTCATATAATATCTTTTCACATTGATAATTAGTATTATATTTTCTTCTATGAATTCTCTTTCCTCTTGGTAAATTGTTTTATATGCCAACCTTGGTTCCCTTTTTTATGAACATTATTTTTTATAAATTCCTGATGATTACCAGAGTTAATGGTATTGATGACTAATATGAGCTCTCTCTGTGGTTTGTGAAACTCATTGTCTGAGAAGTTTTTCCTTTCAATGGAAGGGAAGACTGCACTCGGTATCACTTGGCTTTTTACTGGGTAATAGGGATCTTTTCTCTGGGTCTTTCCCTTCACCCCTGAACTAGAGATCCAAACTAATTAGGCCTTCTTTTTAAACAGGTCCCATACTTAATGATGCTTCATTCTCTTATTTCTTTCCTTCTGACCATACATGGGAGGTCTAGGACAATATCTCCTAGAGGTCCAAGCAGATCGTGTGCTTGAGTCCTGGTGGCATGAACAAGAGCCCAACTAAAGAGTCAGAAGCAAGAGATAGAGACCCCAAGGAGGACTATGTCCTCTCAGGGGGTGCCAGAAACATTAGCTAGTGCTGCTAAGTTCAGAAGTTTTAGTCTAGAATATGGGGTCATCTTCATTAAAGTGTCAGCCTAATCAGTGAGTTGTTCATAGAGCAGTGAACTACACACATAAAGGGCATTCTTAGACATTGAACTCAAGAAGACTGCCAAAAATAGGAGGCTGAAAGTGGTTAGAGAAATGTTTATTTATCAAGCAGAAAAGATATTAAATTTTTTTTTAAATTGGAGTGATTAAAAATGGGATAACTGGTCCCAGCAGGATGACTCAGTGGTCTAAAGCGCCTGCTTGGGAAAGCTTGGGTGGCTTCAGGGACCGCGGTTCGATCCCTGGCACCACATGCTGCACCAGCCCTGCCCTCAGGGTGGGCTGAGCTGGCCATAAAAATGAGTGAATAAACAAACAAAGGTTCTGAAACGAGAAAAAGAATAAAAAAAAAAAATGGGTTAACTAGGTAAGATAAAGGTATTAGGTACTAAGGTTGATTGGAAAACTTTTATTCGCTCTATATTAAATGTACTAATATGAGATCACTTTTTGTGCTCTTAGACTAGAGCCAGATGTAGGTCAAAGCTACCCATCAGAATTGCCCTCCCTTGTCTTCATAAAGAACATTTGGCAAAGATGAAATAGTTCAGGGCAATGACTAGTTTCTAAGGATCTTCTCAGCCGGGGAATAATTATGTTCATGTGCTTCTCTGAAAAGATGAGGATATGACTGCCAGAGAGAAGCTAATGGATACAGCTATGGAACATAATACTTAATTACACTAAGTTGGAGGCAGCACAGAATCTTTTCCAGTGTAGGTCTGGATTTGCAAGTTCCCTGGAGTTACCAGTGAAGATGTGAAGCTATAAAGATGTCATGGTTTGGACTTAGAATGTCCTAAAGTCTCACATGTTTTGAAGGTGACTGGGTCATGGGGCACTGTACTCACCAGTGAGTGATGAGTACTTTCATTCACTAATGAGTTCAGTAGCTGAGGGTGCTGCTGGGAGATGGGGCCTGGTAGAGGTGGGTCACTAGGATTTGACTTGGCCCAGCTCCTCTTTCTCTCTGCTTCTTGGCCACTGTGAAGTGATCAGTTTTTCTTGTCCTGTGCCTTTCTGCATGGAACCCAGCTAAACTTAGATTAAACTGTGACCCACAATAAATGCCTCATTCTTTAAGTTATGTATGTCAAAAGAGCACATGGCAAGGGGAAGGTAGGCCCTCTCTGCTGCCCTCACTGCCCTCCAAGGCCAGGTGGTGGCCACCAAGGGGATTGGTGAGACCTATCAGCCTGGCATCCTCCGCCACAGTGTCCCCAAGCACTGGTCAAATGGCCACAGGAGGATGAGATGGCAGCTGAGGCCAGGGAAGCCATGGGGTCCCCTATGGACGATGGGTTCCTCATCCTGGACTCATCCACCTACATCCCATACAGGCACAGAGCAGAGTGGGCTGATACAGATCTAGTGCCACAAAATGATGGTCCCAGTCTAGTGGTGCTGATCATCTGTAGTGAATAGTTCTGAGATGTTTATGATTATTTCTGAGCTGTTCTGTAGTGGATGAAAGAAGCGAGCAAGCCTTGCAGCTCACTCGGGATGTCATGGAGTTAAACATAGCCACACTTACACAGTGTGGCATTTTGGGAGAGCTCTTTTATGGTCCCTTCAAAATAGAGGTCTTAAAGACCCTGAACATTTCTCCTTTGGTAAAATTTAGGATTAGAAATCTTTTATTTTTTATCTTTTTTAATGAAGATCCATGATTTTTTTGATTACTTTTATTTATTTTTATTTTTTATTTGTCTTTTTGAGATGGTCTTGCTATGTGGTTCAGGCTGGCCTTGACCTCACTTTTGTAGCCCAGGCTGGTCTTGAACTGGCACCAATCCACCTGCCTCAGGCTATTACTTTTAATAAGAAATAACAATGTGACAGTTTCAAGACACATTAGTAGTATGTTTCCAAAATTTGATAAATGCATGTTGGTGTCCTATTAGTTATACAGAGTACATGGTGTAGACGTTACAATTTTTCTCATGATTATTGGTATGAAAAATTTTTTTCTCATTAAACTAAGAGAAAGTAGTTGTATGCATAATCCAATGTTCAGTAATCACAGTGGGTTATTGGTAAAACTGGCAATGTTGGAAGCTGTTGATTTAAGCCATTTTATAGCTTATCATTCTAATCTAGCTTTCTGTTTTATGCCTTGTGGCTAAACTTTTCTGCTGGGTGGTTTAGGGCAAATTTAAGCAACACCTGTATAGCAAAACATGGAACTTTTGTATCTCCCAAGGTAAGTCATCCCCTCAGGATTTACTTTGGAACCATGTACAGTGCTTTGTAGAACTGTTGTCGGTGTCAGCCATCTGGATGAGTCATGTCCATTGCTTAACCAGTTTGCTCTCTGTGAAAGCCTGAGAAAATGTTTTCTTTCTAAGTGACTCTCCTTTGGCACAGTATATATCTTCAATCCCTTTCCTCTGTAGCCCCACAATCTCCTTGAACAGAAAATTGGGAAACCACTGAGTTATAGGATGTTAGAGCACAGGTTCTCATATGTCCTGAGAAATCTTTTAGTTGTAAGGGACAGAAATCTAATTAATGCTACGAGGATGGAGCAGGAGAAAATTTATTGATTTATAACTGGGAAACCTGGGGGTATTCAGATTTTAGAGATATCTGGATTTAGGGGCACAAAAAAATAATCAAATCTTTTTATCTTTTCTCACCTTCATTGTCCTATGTTTTTCGTTGCCTGCTTCAGAATAGCATTAGATTATATATACACTTTGCGGTCCAAAAGGAAGAGAGGTCATGCCCTTTACATCCAGAGGTTAGCTCTCTGATCGCAGGGATTCCCTTCCTGTACAGTGGGGATAGCATCGGGCCTATCTTGTATATATATTGAGGGATTAAATGAATGAATATTTTCTTAGAATAGTGCCTGGTACAAATGGTAGTGATTATTATTCTCACTTTACAGGAGAGGAAGTTTGGGTATAAGAAAAGTAAGACTGTCCAATCCTTAACTGATTAACAGGAGTCATTACTACTTAAGACATCCCAACAATAGCTAAATAATTACACAGCTTCCTGTGTTATGCTGGGTCATATGCCATTGAGCTTTTGAAATACTTGAGCTAAGAAAATGTGTCTTCTACTTCTTTTTTTTTTTTTTTTTTTTTGATGCAGGGTCTCACTGTGCCTGTCTTCTACTTCTGGTCTGTATTTATAAGTACGTATATGTGCATTTCAGTGATTGAAAAGTATATAAAGATTTGCTCATGTGATTATAGGTGTGCTTTTATTTGTTAGAATAATTACAGTAGTCGTAGTTACTGCTGTTTACTTTCATTTACTGAAGTCATGTGCCAGATGCTAAAGAATCCAGATAAGTAGGCTTTGTGTTTTTACTGATGAAGAAACTGAAGAAAGTTTAAATGGCTCAACCAAGTTTTAATAGGCAGACTGGGCCTCATACCACATATTCCTGAGTTTGAAGTGGAGAGGAGGGAGTTTGGGGTTAGGGCCAGGGACAGGGACAGGGGCAGAACAGAGAAGAATAGTGGTTGTCAGAGTACAGAAAAGAATAAGAGGAGGAAGGGCCAAGGAAAAGTAGTCCAATGGATATTAAGATACAGTTAGATAGGAGAAATAAGTATTGGTGTGATGTTCCATAGATATTGACAGTGTCCTGTATATGTAAAAAAGAAATAAATTTATCTGTTATATCTATCTTATCTATCTATCTATCTATCTATCTATCTATCTATCTATCTGTCTATTTGTCTAATCTGCACCCAGAAGCACCTAGTGCACAGTGCTCTCTGTGATAGCTGCCTTAAGAAAAGAGAGAATGGGACCAGCTCCAGAGTCTTGGGGGCTATACCACCGCTGCCTCCACCAGTGCCTCTTCCTTGGAGCAGTTCCAGAAGCTCCAGATCTTCCCCAGCCTCCATGAAGACCAATGGGGGAGTGGGAGAAGGTACCCTATGTGGGTGCTGGGGACCTGGGAAACGTTGATCAGAGATATTGATAGCAACAGGAAGCAAATGAAAAGCTGGCAGACATGGAGGAGGAACTGTGGGGTGCACCTTGTCTTTCTGTAATCCCGTGGTGTTTAAGCTATGAAACTACTGTTAGGAGTTTCCAAACTGCGTGGGGAGTTGAGAAGCACTCCTTAAACAGCCATGCAGCCTGACACATGTGCTGTGGAGAGTGAGGTGTGCATTGGCTAGAATCTCAGAGGATACATTCCTACAGAGGCTGACCAGCTTGGCTTAAAGTAGAGGAATTGTTGGGGAGGCAGAGACGAGCTGGAATGCACCAAGAGCAAGAGCGACAAGCTACAAGCTGCTACTTTCTTCGTCATTTACTGGGACTCCTCCTCCCAGGAGCCTGGTATAATACAAGTGCTTTTGCAGTTGATCTTTCTATGGAAGGGCTGCATGGACCAGAACCTTAGCCTGTGTATGAATGTGGGAAAGCATGTTGCTCCTGTGTGCTGACAGTTTAGGGATACATTGTGTACCCAGACAGTGGGAAGAAGGGAGCAGCATAGAAAACCATGGAAATGGGAAGGAGTTGATGAGAGCAGTGTGACATACCAAGGAATAAATGTTGTTTTGACTTCTTCAAATTAAAGAAAAAAAATGGAAACATTTTTAATTTTTTACCACAAGGAAACAAAACTGAGGAGATAAATATGTTTACTCTGATTTGAACCCTGCAGAGTATATAGTATACATGTCCTAAAACCTCATATGGTACCCTGTAAATATAATCTGTGTAATTTTTATGTATTAATGAAAAAACCTATAATAACTATTCATATTTCATATATTGAATATAATCAGGCAATCCAAATTAAAATATTCTATATAAATATTCATGTAATTATGGTAAAATGAGTAAAACTTCATTGATAAAGAAAAAGAGCAGGGCCCAGTGGGATGGCTCAGTGGTCTAAAGCACCTGCTTGGGAAAGCTTAAGTGGCTGCAGGGACCGCGGATCCCCGGTACCATATGCTGTGCCAGCCCTGCCCTCGGGTGGGCTGAGCCGGCCATAAAAATGAGTGAATAAACAAAGGTTCTGAAACAAGAAAAAAAAAATATATATATTTACAAGTGCGTTTGTAAATGCAGTTATTATTATTTCCTTTTTTTTTTTTTTTTTTTTTTTTTTTTTTGAGACAGGGTCTCGCTATGCAGTTGAGGCTGGTCCTGAGCTCACTTTTGTAGCCCAGGCTGGTCTCGAACTCGCGCCAATCCTCCTGCCTCAGCCTCCCGAGTGCTGGGATTACAGGCGTGAGCCACCACGCCCGGCTGCAGTTATTATTATTAAGCGGTAAATACTATACCAAACACTGCTGCTTAGTTATGTCCTTGATTGTTTCCAGTATGGCTAAATCAGTTGCTTTTCCCACAAAGCATTGAAAGTTTGTCCATTGAAAGAATGGATAAATTGACAAGGCCGACCTGGGTATTTGTCAAAAGTAAATGAAAAAAAAAAAAAAAAAAAAAAAGTAAATGAAATAAGCTCACCAATTTAAGGAAAATAATTGGTGATATTTGTTATTGATGATAAAATTTTGAGCTTTCAAGAAAAAATAGAAATTTTGGAAAACATGTACCTACCAGTATAAACTTGACAACTTCCTAATACCATGATTGGAATTAGACTTTTTTGGTGAGATTAGTGGTGGTATCATTGCATTTTGATGTTATATGAAACGTGTCAACACTTGAAAGATCAGCCCATTTTCCAAATGAGCAATGCATATTGTTACAAAATCAAGTAAGGATAAAGTGCAAAATAGACCAGTGAATACTGTAGTTTTTGTTTATTGACCAGTGCATTGCAGTGTCACAAAGTATTTAGTGTAACAAAAAGTGCATCCATAACGTCTCTCCATAGGATGTTGGATATAACCTTTGAGAAAACACATACTGAGTTTTGTTACAATATCCACAATAAACTATAAAAACTAATAACATGCTCCTTCCTTTCCCAGCTATATAGTTGGGTGAAGCCAGCTTTCTTCACAAGCTTCAGCCAGAATATCATATGGCAAGAGACTGACTATAGAAGCAGACCAAGATTCCACCTGCTATCTGTTGAGCCAGACAGTAAAGGAATTGGTAAAACTGTGAGACAGTGCCCCTCTTTTTAAGACATTTTGGCTGGGCATAGTGGTCTGCAATCCAGCACTCAGGAAGCTGAGGAAAAAGACTTTTCTTTTGTCTAGGAAATTGGATTTCCTTTTCATAAAAATACGTTACTTATGCTAACATAATGATTTCTTATTTTATTTTAAAGTGAGTTAAACATTTATAATTTTCTTAGTTTCATTTCTAGAATGTTGTGTTGATAAAACATAGAGAAAAGCTCTTTGGAATGCCTCAGTGATTTTTAAGAGTTTAAAGGGGCCCAGAACTAGAAAAGTTGAATTACTGATCTCAGGTGTGGCTGAGGAAGAATAGAGAGTCTCTGGGCGTGAGGCCTGCCCCTTATGCTCTTCACTTCATTCTGGAATCATAGAAGGGGGATCTGGTTGGCTGCCATGAGGACACTTGGTTCCAGGGAGGACAGAAGCAATAACTACGAGCATATTCTTGGCTGGGCCACATGCTGACTTTCACATTACGGGATTTAGGAGAAAAGTTGGTTAGATAGAGTTTTTAATATTTTTCCAGCAAAAGGTATTTTTGATTTTCACAGACAGAATCATTGTCCACATAGTTCTGAGATAAAGTTTTAGCAGAGCTGCCAACTCTAGACTTTGGAGTGAGACATGCTTACCTAGTCCAAAGGTTTATGCCTTTTATCTGTCAGCACTGTCTTTGCTGTGCATGATGTAAACCAGGGATAACAATAAACTGCTTTGATGGTATTATTTATACTTAGTGGATGTGTCCGTAGATTTTTTTTGTTTGTTTTTGAGTCAGGATTTCCCTTGGTAGTGTAGGGTGGTCTTGAACTCATTATGTAGCTCAGGCTAGCTTTGAATTTGCAGCAGGCCTCCTGCCTCATCCTCTAGAAGACTGAGATCACAGAAGTGAGCTAACATGCCCTGTGTGTCAATGGATTTTAATTGCAGTTTTTCTTTTTCCTAGTGGAAATATTCCCCCCACCTTTTTTTTCTTGTATTTAGGACAAAGGTCTACAGGGCTACAGGGTCTCACTACACAGATCAGACTCAGTGATTCTCCTGTTTTCAGCCTCCCAAGTGCTGCAATTATAGGCATGCATCCCCACACCCCATCTCAATCACTGTCTCAGCATGCCCCTGGGGTTGAGGCTGGAATGGCACTTGGGAGATGACCCCAGCCCCTGTTTCTGCTTAAGCTGGAGCTATCTGGCTGAGCTATCTGGCTGGTCCTCTCAATGGAAATACTCTTAACCCTGGGAGTTTCAGGTGACAGGTATCTTGACTGCTCTATTTGTAAATCATAGCAGAATGACAGCAGGCTCCTGTCAAAAGAAAGCTGACTAGCCCAACTAACTGTTAGAAATGTTTAAATAAATATTTTTATAATAAATCCCATCCTTCTATAAACACATATGCACAAAAAGGTTGCATAACAAAGCAGGTATAAGATCATCTGGCACATGATCAGGCACACCTTTTAAGTTACCAGCTAATTTCTGCCTAGCTCTCAGAAAACTAATAAACACTTCAGTGTCATGCTAGTGAGAAAGAATAGCTTTCAGTAAAGGGACAAGTCTTTTGGGACCAGTTCTGCTTTTTTGAAGGTATATGTGCCATACATTTAGATATGAACAATGAAGTCCAAATTATACCAGATCTTGTTCAGAATTACTTTTCTATACTAAATCATCCATCATTTGCTAATTTTAAAATGTAGTATTGGTCGATGTAGTTTTTTGGGAAGTTCTCTTCTGTACTGAACACAGAACACCAAAAAGAAGGGATGTATCATTGCTTTCTGGAGTTTTATTCTTTGCATAGAAATACCCCTGATGTGAGGCTCCTGGAGATTTGTAAGTTGTTACCGCTTGTACTTAGGAATTCCATGTACACAGATATAATTTTTTCTCAAAGGATACTCAAAGTATAAGTGCATTAAAAATAAATCTTAAAACTTGAAAACAGTGTTATATCCCGTAATCCTTGCAACATGAATTCATCTGTGGTGTACCTGTCAGTCATGGCCAGCTTTCCTGTGACTCAGCCTCCCACACCTCGGACCTGTACCACAGAATGCTCCTGATTTCCCAAGTCTTCAGTCATCCCTCTGGAGTAGACTTGGTCTTGATTTCATTTCTTAAATTATTCAGGAAACTTAAGTACTCTTAACAGTTGGCTTAGGGTATATGCACATGTTGTCTCTTTTTCAATGTTATCATTTTTCCTTAAAGTCTGCCTCTTCTCATAAATTTTTATTTATGAGGGACTCCTGCTCAGGACTCCCCTCCTGTCTGTCTCTCGGACAGGAGCTCTCTTTCAATAAATATGTTCTGCTTAGGAAAAAAGTTTGTATTTATAACCAAATATCCATGACTTTCAGATATGATATGAAATTCATCAAATTCAGAACGTAGAAAGAAAAATGATGACAGGTGCTTTAGAGGCCATTGCTAAAATAAATTGCCCCTCCCCCCTCTCTCCCCCTCCCCCTCCCTCCCCCTCCCCTTTGCTCTCCTCCCCTTTCCTCTGTTTTCTTCCTTTCCCTTCCTTCCCCCTTCTAAGAGGATCTGGCTATACAGTTCAGGCTGGCTTCCAACTCATAAACAGTTTTCTTGTTGGAGACAGACCTAGCTTACTTTGCTGTGCAGAACTTTTTCCCATTTATCATACCTGTAAAGACCCCAGTTTGTTTGAAAATTTTGAATTTGTTTCAGAACAAGTTAGACATTACCCTGCTCTGAAAATCTAAAAATATGCCAAAGAAAGCAAGAATGCCTTCATGAGATGCTGATAATGACTTTAGACTTCACAGTCTCCAAAACTGTGAAAATTAAAATTCTGTAGCTCACTAATTAAAAAGAAGTACTACAGCTATGTCCATATAGTTTTCCTAAATTACAAAGTAAAATACTTTAATCTAGTGGAGGAAGTGACAGTATACCAGCATCCCTTATTTTCATATATTAAAGTTCTTAGTTTTATGGGTAGTTAAATCTTATTTTTAGGGGGTTGTCATGCTTAAAGTAGAGAGAAGTATATTCTGTATGGGAGTGAAATAGATCTGAAATCTGTTTTTAATCTTTGTCAAACATATGGCTGACACAGGTGCTTGTATAGGGGCTTTCTCCTGACAGCAGCTCAGTGAGTGCTGACTCCCTCTGTGCTCCCCAGCAGTCTTTGCTATGGAGAGCATCAAAGACATTTAGATACTCTGAGATCATGCAAAATATCTGGGCATATTGAGATACATAAAAATCTATGTTTTATTTATTTATTTTTTTGCAGGGATTGAACTCAAGCCCTTGCGCTTGCCAGGCAGGCACTTATTCTACTGAGCTAACTCCCCAGCCCTAAAATCTATTTTTTTAAATACATATTTACTGAGCACTTAATACATCTTAGCTAGTGAGCCACTATAGTAAAGAACATGAGATTTATTTGGGAATAAAAATTATTTGCAGGTTATTAGGGATTAGAAGTAAACTTTTTTTTTTTTTTTTTTTTTTTGTATTTTAGGGGAAGGTCTACAGAGTGTTCAGGTTCTCACTACTAGATCGGACTCAGTGATCCACCTGTTTACAGCCTCCTAAGAGCTGGGATTACAGGCATGTACCACCATGCCCGGTCTCAATTGCCATCTCAGCTCGCCCTGGGGGCCAGGCCAGCACAGCAGGCCCTGACCCCTGCACCTGCTTGCAGGTGCTTTAATCCACCGAGCTATTTGGCTGGCCCTTTGAAGTAAATTATGGTGTAACTTTTGAGTTTTTTTGAATTTTTATTAATTGAGCAGTTTTTTTTTCTTTTTTCTTTTTTTTCTTTTCACAAAAGTGTTAAAACTTAAAGATGGCTGAGTGGTATACGTCAGAGAAAGAGCCTCTCTGAAAGTTTGACATTCAAACTCTGGAATATAGCAGCAATGCAAGGAAGCAAAGAAAGATGGAAGTGAGTCCCCTGGACCCAGGAAGATTCTGAAGTAAGAATTGAAGTTCACAAGCAGAGCAAAGAGAGAAAGTTCAGCCTTGAAGGAGGAGGTATCCACTGAAGCCTTCTCCCTCAGTCCCAACTCACTGTGTGGGAGGAATGGTTAAAACCTGTAGACACACAGTCACTGCTGCCAACCACAGAGGCCTCTGTGGAGAAAGACAACAGTGGAAGGGAATGGGACTTGGAGCACTGCATTTACTGGAGGCTGTGTTTGATGCTGTTGTTATTATTGGGAGTACCACTTTAGCCAAAGTGACATAATGGTTCTAACTAGTTGTTCTTCCTGATATACCAACACTGAGATTGCCTAAGGGTCATACAAAATATTGTAGGCCAGTGCCAAAGATATGGGCGGGGCCAACCAGTAACTTCTCTCTTATCCCCAACAAATTAAAGAGTTAGGATATTCAACAGTCAAAACCCAAAAAGCAGCTACAACTGGAATACACCTTGGAAGAGAAATCATTTCCTAAAGGTTCTGAATACTAGTAATAAAGCAATTTATTATAGATAATTTAACAACATCAACCCAGAAATTAAAAAGAAAAGACAAATAAAACAAAACAGAGAACACTTAAAGAATATGCAACCCTAGTTAACCAAAGGCAAACCCAGGGGATAATGAAGTGGAACAGTCTGAAAGCCATCCATCTGGCCTTTCTGAAGTAGAAACAAAACAAAACAAATGAATGAGGCTCTAGAAAAATTCAAACCTGAAATAATTTCTCAGGTAACTGTTGAAGTGGTGACCACAATAGAAAGCATGATAGTGACTCTAGAGCAGATATAAGTAAAAGAAGAGAAGCTTAGAAAACTGATGCAAACCTTGAATGCCAAACATAGGAAAGAATGGAACCTGTAAATCTGTTTCAAACAGATATAGAGGAGACTAACAATTCCATTGAAAGTATTTGTAATAGAATGAGACAATGTGAGGACAGAACCTCAGATATAGAAGATAGGTTTGTGGTCATCATGAAAAGAAAGATTTCTTAAAAATAACAAGTGACCAAGAAAAGTCAATCCAGTAGTTGCTGGGTAAAGCAAAGCAGAATAATATATTGATTAGAGTCAGTGAAAAAGCAGGAAATAGCACAAATAATATAGAAAACTTGGCAGAAAATTTCCCTGATAGGGAGGATTTGATCATAACTATAAGTGAGACATATAGAACTCCATTTAGCCATGATTAAAAAATTATCTGTAGCAAGACATATCATAGTCAAGGTTCCAGAAATTCAACATAAGAATAGAATATTAAAAACTGTTAGAGAATACAAACAAATCACCTATATAAGAAAGCCCATCAGAATGACAACAGGCTTCTCAACACAAACCCTCAAGACAAAGGGAACTTGGAGTAAAGTATTTCAAGCCCTAAAAAAAAACAAACTCCAACCTAGACTAATATACCCCACAAACTATCTTTCAAAATTGGTGGAAAAGTAAGATATTTCATGAAAACACCTGAGAAATTAGCCAGCTTTCCAAAATATTCTGAAGGACATTCTAGAAAGGTATGACAAGGATTCAAATTTCCTGAATTCCAACAGAAGGAATTTACCAGGCAATGCAAATAATTAAATGGGGGGGGGGAGCTAACAATAGGTAAATAATGTCCATCCATAACTGATGAATCAATATCTATCAGTTGTAACTATCTTTTTTGTTTTTTGGTGGAACCGAGGATTGAACTCAGGCCCTTGTGCTTGGCAGGCAAGCGCTTATTCTACTGAGCTATCTCCCCAGCCCCTGTAACTATCAATATTAATGGTCTGAATTCACCAATCAAAAGAAACTGAGTAGCAGAATGGATCAAGAAGCAAGATCCAACAATGCTATAAGAACCACATGCAAGTTAAAAAAGAAATTCATAGACAAAAAGTTGAAGATTGTAAAACAGTACCCCAGGAACCCAGAAAAGATCAGTGGCAACTTTTATTTGCAGAGAAAAAAAAAGGCCAGTATGTCCTTGTAAAGGGAAGACTCCAAGAAGATATATCAATCATAAATGCTATAAATACCAATACACCCAACTGTGTACAATAAAAATTAACAGACATGAAAAATCAAGTAGGGCTAGGGAGATAGCACAGTAGAATAAGTACTTGCTTGGCAGGCACAAGGTCCTGAGTTCAATCCCCAGTACCACACACACACACACACAAATAAATAAAATAAATAAAATAAATGCTAATACAGTTATCTTGGGAGGAATCTCAGTATCCCACTGTCACAAATAGAACAACTAGACAAAAAAATTCAGCAGTGAAATATTAGAACTGAACAACAACAAAAAAACTGACCCAAATTTTTGAACAGATGAACTTAGTAGATGTCACAACCTGTTCTACTCAACAGCAGAATACACATTTTCTCAGCTACACTGAAGATATTCTTCAAAATAGATCACATATGGGGCTGGGGAGATAGCTCCAAGGCACAAGTGCCTGCTGGGCAAGTGCAAGGTTGTGAGTTTGAACCCCGGTCCTAAAAAAAAAAAAAAAAAAAAAAAAAAGATCACATACAAAGTTCATATAGCATGCTTAAGTAAAAGCAAAGGAATTGAAATTATCCCAGGCATATTACCCAGACTATAGTGCAATGAAATTAGAAATCAATGGCAAAAGGAACCACAAAAACTTTATAAATACGTGGAGATTAGAAACATTAAAACTTAGCCCGTTTTTTTTTTTTTTTTAGATTTTTAAAATTTTATTTTATTTATTATTATTATTATTTTTTCTTGTTTCAGAACCCTTGTTTGCTTATTCACTGATTTTCATGGCCGGCTCAGCCCACCCCGAGGGCAGGGCTGGCGCAGTATGTGGTGCCCGGGATCGAACCACGGTCCCTGAAGCTGGCCAAGCTTCCCCAAGCAGGGGCTTTAGACCACTGAGCCATCCCGCCAGGCCCCTTAGCCCGCTTTTTCACAAATTCCATGATCTCTTTATATATTATACCCATATGCATTCAACCAGAGGTTACTCCATTCTTTAGTTTCTTCTGGCAACTAAGCAGCATTGGGGAGAAGCATGCAGTTTTTTTGCTGTTAAGTTTCCCTGAAGTAAGACCAAGACATTGGTCCTAAGGTGAAACCATAGGTCTGGTTATGTATCAGTTTGCTCTGATTGACCCAACTAAATAGGATCTTGGGTTGTCAAAGAAATATTGTGTAAGGGATGTTTTCTTGCACTTGAGCTCATTCTCAGGATATTCTTGGTCTAACACATTCGTCTTTCATCTAGCATAAGGTAGAGAACTTTCAGTTTAAGAGCTGTTTCATGGCTTACAAACTAGTCTCTAGATTTCACCAAAATGTATTAAATTCCTTTACTTTCTTTTGAGTAAGTCTGTACATTTTTAAAATTTTTGCAACTTTTGACAAACTTTTTATAGAAACAGTTTCAGAGAAAGTACAACACACATGTCTTTTTTGTTCTAAAATGTTGTAGAATAAATTGCTACATGGTATCTGTTGAAGTCACTTGTTTGGGGTGTTGGGGGTTGAAATAACCAGCAGTCACAAATTGGAAATCAATGGCAAAAGGAACCACAAAAACTTTATAAATACATGCAGATTAGAAACATTAAAACTTAGCCCACTTTTTCATGAAGTAATTCCTGGTCTTTGGTCCTCTTGATCTTCTAGTTGCAGCATCCAAGAATTCAGTTACTTAGTGTTTCAGTACATCAGAGGGATTGTTCAGTGCACTCAGCATGCAGCTGTCCACGGCACCATGCAGATGATCTCACACAGATGTTCAGCCCTAAAGCTTTGTTGCTGAGGAGCAAGGAAACTTGCTTTCTGTGATCAGAAGGATTTAGTTTCCTTCTTCACTTTAGTTAGTACTCAAAAAATGAAGTTCTTTTGACAGGTTTTCAGATTAGAGTATGCTTTTGTCAAAATGGCATTATGTAAAATAGATGTGTTAAGATAGATTTTTTTCTTTAGAAAGTAAAAGTAGCCAGGCATGGTGGTGCATACCTTAATCCCAACTTTTTTCTTTCTCTCTCTCTTTCTTTCTTTTTTAAAATTTAATTTTAGGGAAAGGTCTACAGAATGTTCAGGGTCTCACTACTAGATCATGCTCATAGTGATCTGCTTGTTTACAGCCTCCCAAGTGCTGGGTGGTGCGCACCACCATGCCCAGTGTCAATTGCCATGTCAGCATGCTCTGGGGTCAGGGTGGCATGGCAGGCCCGGGGATCAAACCCCTGGCCCCTGCGTCTGCCTAAACAAATGCTTTATTCCACTGAGCTAGGAGAAATGCTGTGATGGCTGGATCACAAGTTCAAATTATACCTAAGTCATTTGATGAGACTGTATCAAAACAAAAAATCAAAAGGACTCCTAGGGATGTACCCCAGTGGTATTGTGCCTATGGGTTAAATCCTGAATACTACCAGGGGAAAAAATAATAAAAAATCTTATCAAGAAGATAAGTTCACTGCAAGGACTATTTAGGGAAATCTTAGTTTTTATTTTTTAATTGTTAGCTTCTGGTTTTCATATTTTAGTCATTTATTTATTTATTTGAGGCAGTGTCTTACTATGTAGTTTAGGGTGGTCTTGAACTCACTTTGTGTACCAGTTTGGCCTCAGACTCTTGGTGATCCTCCTGCTTCAGTCTCCTCAGTGCTGGGATTACAACCACCATGCCCAGTTTTATTATTATTATTATTATTATTATTATATTATTATTATTTTTGTCTTTTTGAGACAGGGTCTCGCTATGCAGTTGAGGCTGGTCTTGAGCTCACTTTTGCAGCCCAAGCTGGTCTCGAACTCGCACCAATCCTCCTGCGTCAGCCTCCCGAGTGCTGGGATTACAGGCATGAATACCACACCCAGCCTTATTATTATCATTATTATTTATTATTTTTTAGTTTTGGGGATTGAATCCACCTCCTTCATACTGAGCTTCGCACAGACCTTTTAAACTTTTTATTTTGAGATAATGTCTCCCTCAATTACCCAGACTGAGCTCAGTTCTCCTGGCTCAGCCTTCACTCTATCATGCTCAACAAAAGTTTTTTTCTTTTGTCTTTTCCATTTATTTTTTACTTAATTTTCCAGGGCCTATTGTCCTGAACTACATCACCAGCCCTTTTTAAATATTTATGTAAATATTGATTAAAGTTTTTTTTTTTACACATTTAAAGAAACTCAAGAAAAAATCCACACACACACACACACACACACACACACATAAAGAAAAAATCCACACCCCATCAATCTGTCAAAGTGATGAGTTCTGTATTATTTATATATGCCTCTGTGTAACTTTTACAATGGAAACTTTGTTCATATTAAAATGTTATTTCAACTGTGGATTCTGGTTATTCTATGTGTTCTTCAGGCCCTTGCAGATCAATTTGAAGATAAAACAACATCTGTGTTGGAACGACTGAAAATTTTCTATTGCTGTCAAGTACCACCTCACTGGGCCATCCAGGTACTTCTGTTTGTCCTTGGGCATGGAAAATACTATACTTTGCCATAGAAAGGTTGATGTATTTGAAAAGAATAATTTCACCTTCTGTTTGAATGTTTAAATATTTCTGTGAAAATAATAAAAGCATCTAATTATAGGTTGCTACTTTGATATTAGCGTTTAAAAAATATTTTCAAAATGATTTAGAATTATACAGTATTAGGTAGGCTCCTAGAATTAAATCATAGGAGAATCATAATACTTTCATTTTCAAAGTAACTTATTATATTTAAAAATCCTTTAAGGTTTTTCTGCCAAAGAGTAAACCTTTAACTGAGTTGTTTTCAAAAATTACCAGAAAGCATTTATTTGATGCTTCATGATGTATGTCTGACTATTCTTTCTGAGAACATGAAGAATCTGAGTGCAGTTCTCAAAGCCACATGTTGACTACCCTGTCCCATGTCCTTTAGCTGTAGCTCTACTGTTTTGTAGAATTTTAGCCCTGAAGATTTTTTATATTACCTGGTCTAGTTTTTCAATTTTGTGGGAAGAAAATTGAGGCTCATCCTATGAGCTTCCAAGTGTTGTTCACAGAGCTGTACACAGAAATTTCTGAGTGGTTTTTTAAGCTTTCATCCCTTCAAGAGACTTGTTGAAGTAAATATAGTTATATGATCACTACAGATTCCTAATTAGTAAAGATTAAATTTCAGAAATCATACATTTATTACATATGTGGGGCCAGTGAGATAGCTCAGCTGACTAAGCACCTGCTGGACTTTGATCCCTGGCACAACATGCTGTGCTGGTCTTGGGCCTTTCCCCCCCGCCAAGCTCACTGGGCTGGCCACCAAGACCTGGCATGGTAGCTCATGGCTATAATCCCAGCGCTGGGGAGGCTGAAAATAGGAGGAGTTAGTTCCAAGGTGCGTAATGAGACCCTGTACCAAATTTTAGAAAAACCAAACCAAATCAAAACACACTTATTACATATGGGTCCCCAAAAGAGATTAGGCTTGGCATGGCAGTACATGCCTGCCATCCCAACACTCAGGAATTTGAGGCCTGTGATTGCAAGGCCAGCCTGGACTATTTTGCAAGTGAAACAAATATCACTTTGCTTCAAGGAGTATTAATGATTTTAACTTGGGCTTTTTTAGCGCCAGCTTGCAAGTTTGCTGTTTGAGTTGGGATGTACCAGTTCAGCCCTTCAAATATTTGAGAAGCTGGAAATGTGGGAAGATGTGGTCATTTGTTACGAACGGGCTGGGCAGCATGGCAAGGTATGTAACAGGAAAATCCTGGCGACTGGGGAGACCTGGCTTCCTTGAAAATGTCTTTTTAAGCCCACTTTTGCCAGTGTTCACTTACATTCCTTGTTTTGCTTTGTTCTTAGAAAACTTTTTAGTGCTTCTCTGATTTTTATTGGGACAGATTATTTTAAGTCAGACTGAAATTGATGTTGTATTTGACAGTTAAATATAAATAATGAAAACCTTGAGGACATTGTGCACTTTAGGCCCTTTGCCTTACTGACTGCTCTCCTGTAGTACAGGTTCAAAGTGAAATATTAGGAATTATTTTAATTATTACTGGATTGCCTGATCTTCAGGGGCTATGTTTGTAAAGGAAGTTAAGGAGGACAGCTGGCTCAGCCTGTGGAACATTCAAGGGGGACCTCCCTTAGGGCAGAAGAGTGTGTATGCTCATTTAATTCCACATTTAAATTGGGTTGGGCTGGGCGTGGTGGCTCATGCCTGTAATCCCAGCACTCAGGAGGCTGAGGCAGGAGGATTGGTGCGAGTTCGAGACCAGCCTGGACTACAAAAGTGAGCTCAGGACCAGCCTCAACTGCATAGCAAGACCCTGTCTCAAAAAGACCAAAAAAAAAAAAAAAAAAATTGGGTTGAGGGAATATTATAATATTTTCATCTGATATTAATCTACTGTGTTTTCCCTTTATATATAAGCGGAATCATAAGAATAGGGTAAAACGCCTGTAAGCAGGCGCGGGGGCTCAGGGTTCTATCCCCTGGCCTGCCTTGCCTGGGCGTGCTGAGATGGCAATTGAGACTGGGTGTGGTGGTGCACACCTGTAATCCCGGTGCTTGGGGGTCTGTAAACGGGGCTCACCATGAGTCTGATCTAGTAGTGAGACCCTGGTTACCCCCATAGACCCTTTCCTAAAGTACGAAGAAAAAAGAATAGGGGCTTTGCATTATATGTAGCCATAAAAATATCATGCGTTAAAATCATATTCGAGCTAAACTTGTTTTGACTTAAGTACACAGCAGAGTGGAATGCACAAATTGGATCATTTGTGGGTATGGTCAGTTTTTGCCATCACCCTAAAGATAAGAAGTAGTACTTCTTGTAGGTATTTCCTTAAATGCTTTCCTACTTGCTTATGTCTGTTTTATTTTACTTTTTTGAGACAAAGCTATGTTCCCAAGCTGGCCTCTAAATCATGGTGATCTTTCTGACTCAGCCCCTTGAGTACCGGGATTACAGGCATGTACCACCATATCCATTTTATGTACTACTTTAGACTAATAGTGAAAGTTATTTTTTTCATTAATAAGTTAAGAGCAGTGAAGATATTTGAAATATATTGGCCAAAGGAGAAGCTAGCATATGCTAAAGTTCCAACAATAGAAGAATATAGAATTATAGAATTATTCTAATCCTGGAAAAGAATTCCTTCCCTTTTTTTGGAGGGTGAGAATTTTGGGGGTGGCTTATGTTTATAGGCACTGGTTGGCTGGCTTCAAAGCAGAAAATGTCAGGCAGGCGGAAACATGTCTTGGTGGTCAGGAAGCAGAGCAAAGGAGGAACCAGGAAGGGCGCACCATCCTTCTAGGTCATGTCCTGGTGACCCACCTTCGATGAGACCCCGCCTCCTTTTAAAAACATGTTTATTGCTACATGTTTATAGTGCATAATGATTATAGTAATCGTGAGCCCTTACTACAAGTTCTTTTACCCTTGTCTCCCCCCCACACTGCTTCTTCAAAATAGATTTTCTTTAGATTGCAAAGCTAGCTACTGATTCTTTACATGAGAGGTGTGTGGCATGGTGGTTAAGAACGTACAGCTTCTGGGCTTACCCTGGTGGGTTCAGATGCCAGATATGTGATGTTATGCATGTTACTGTATCTTTCTTCCTTAGTTTCTTCATGTAGAAGCAGTAATCTGCTTCCCTTCTGTGTTTTTGTGAGCTAATGTATGTTAAGAACATAGGACAATGCTTGTAGTACTCCCTAAATGTTTGCTGAGATTATTGCTCTGATTCTAAGAGGTGCATATCTTCATATCTTTGAAATTGGGATGTATGTGACTGATTGTCACATACATGGTGTCTTCTACTTGTTGTCAGTCAGGTGGCCTTCTCACCAGGTTCCCAAAGCCTCTGCATGTGCAGGCTTAGTTACAGCTACATTCAGTGTCATTTCAGTTGAATTACATCAGCAGTATGTATGTTATCTTGAATTACCCTTTAAAATATTTTCAAAAAGATTCAATATGATTTGGAATAGAAGCAATAAACTATTGAGACAGAGAAAAGAATAGAACTAAAGTAGAGAAATATAAATTTGGTATTAATGCTGAAACACTTGTTGTTAATTATACATTAACTTTTCTTTAAAAGTGACCACAAAGTACTTTGTAGAAGCTAAGAAAGAAGATACCCCAGAGTGGATGAAGTTTTGTTTTGTACAGAGATACATGAAAAAAGATACTGCTTAGAACATCAAGCAATATATTAAATGTAGCAAGAATTGCCAAATTCCCCTGAATAGATGGGGAAAAAATTAAAGCAGTGAGGGGCTGTTGTGGTTCATTTAGAGCATTAGGTCAGCATTAAAAACATTTTTTTCTTTTTCTTTTCTTTTTTTTTTTTTTTTTTTTGAGACAGGGTCTCACTATGCAGTTCAGCCTGGCCTTGAGCTCACTTTTGTAGTCCAGGCTGGTCTTGAACTTACATTGATCCTCCTGCCTCAGCTTGCCAAGTAAAAGCATTTTTTCTTATTAATAGTTTGATTTAACAGAATTTCAGCTGTTTTAGAAGTAAAACATTTGTTTTGTACTTGAAGCAAAACTTCCTAGCTTCTATCAGCAAATACAGCCTAAGAAAAAGAGGTAGTGGAAGCTTTTTATGAGATAAATAAAATACTGAAATCACTTGTTAAAAATCAACATTTCGCAGGGATGTTAAAATTGATAACATCTTAAATTTGATGAAGGATAGTATTGTGTTTCTTTGGGGATTAAGAAAAATTTTTTCTCATGTCCATTGTCTGGCACTAAAATAATACTCAGATGTTTAGTGAAGGAATAAACCCAGACATGGAGACACTCGTCTGCAATTGCAGCATGCTGGGAGGCTGTGGCTCTAGGGTCCTGAGCTCTAGCCCAGCCAGTGCCACTTAGTGACTGTCTTACAGTGAAAAACCTTGAGGATGCAGATCAGTGTGCAGGCTCCGTGTTCAGTCCTTACTATGGTATCACACATGCACTCTCTCTCTCTCTCTGTCTCTCACACACACACACACACACACACACACACACACACACGATGAATAAATGTCTTAATTTCTAATCTGATGTATGTAGTTTCTGCTGCATTTTTTTTAACTGTTATTACATTGGCAGATAAATCAATAATGACAATAAAAGTACAGGAATTTGAAATGGTACTTTTCAAAATAAGTAAGCAAGTTAGTGAAATGCACATACTCGAAGCATGTTCTCAAAGATTGTGTTAATTATTTTTGAAAACATAGAATGCTGAGATTCCTGCCTTGTAAGGAGAAAAAGAATATAATGCATTCATCTTCTCCAGAGAAGGTATTCTCAACTATGTCCTGCTAAATATTTTTTTTTTCTGAGATTTGCACACAACCTTGTAAGAATTTTCTTCGGGTGATGGTAGATAGCTGTGTTGGAAATACACATATTTTAATTTTTAGGACTGACTAGCCATTTAGTTTATCTTAATTTTTTTTTTGTTATAGCCAAGCATCTCTCTAAAATGATTTTTAAATTCTAAATTGATTTTTAACAAGTGATTTCAGCATTTTATTTATTTCATAAAAAGCTTCCACTACCTGTTTTTCTTAGGCTATATTTGCTGATAGAAGCTAGGAAGTTTTGCTTCAAGTAGGAAACAAATGTTTTATTTCTAAAACAGCTGAAATTCTTTCAGCATTTGGTCAAATGCCCATAGTTTTCACTACATTTTGATTTAGCTAGCAATTTGTGAAATTTTAATCCTTACATTTAGTTCTTAATGGCATAATTAATTTTTAAAAGGCAAATCCAGACAGCCACTTAATTCTAATTAGTGGGTTCTAATCCTTCTGTTTATACCCTGCTGCTATTGTGGCTCAGACTTTCTAATTTAGAAACTACCTGCCATTATTTACTGGCAAAGTATCTAAGATTAATTTAGCTTGGCCTTGGGATCAGAGCTGGTTCTCATCTGCTAGCATTTAGCTTTTTTTTTTTTTTTTAAATTTTATTTTATTTTCTTGTTTCAGAACTTTCGTTTATTTATTTATTTGTATGGCTGGCTCAGCCTGCCCTAAGGGCAGGGCTGGCGCAGCATGTGGTGTCAGGAATCGAACCGCAGTCCCTGCAGCTGCCCAAGCTTTTCTAAGCAGGCGCTTTAGACCACCAAGCCATCCTGCCGGGCCCCGCATTTAGCTTTTTAACCATCAGGCCTAGCTATAGTAATTTCTCTTGGCTAATGGCAGATTCTCATTTTGTTGAGCAAATTTGTTCTCTAAGTAAGTAATGAAGACCAAACTGATATAGACTCTCTGGGGTGACGGTGAGGGCTGCGGTGGGTAAGAAGGGTTGGGACCTCCTGTTTCTAGAAAGCAAGGCACCTAACTGTCTGTAGCTGATCTGTTATTGTGCTCCATTTGCAGATTACTCTAATCATTTATTCTTATCACTGTAACCATGTATTCTCAGAAATTTTCTTCAAATTACAAGTCAGTGTTTTATTTTTAAATAGTAGAGGTTTTGTTGTTGTTGTTCTTTGTTTTTTTAAGCAGTTCCTTTAGATTTTTTGTGTTAGGGTTTTTTTTTTTTTTGATTTATGTATTTGGTATAGGGTCTCACTATGCAGTTCAGACTCCTCCTGTTTTCAGCCTCCCTAGTGCTGGGATTGCAGGTGTGTGCCACCGTGCCTGGTCACAGCAGCTGGCTCAGCATTCCCTGAGGGGTGAGGGGTGGGGCTGGCAAAGCATGTGGTGCTGGGAAATGAACCCTGGTCCCTGCGCTGAGATTTGTCTTCCAAAGTAGAATTTCTTTGCATGATTTTATATATATATATATATATATATATATATATATATATATATATAAATTTTTTATTTTTATTTTTTGGTCATAGTGCAACCATAATGTTTATCTTTCTAGAGACAAATCTAATTATGTCATTCCTAACCTCAGTAAATTTCCTTTGTCTCCAGGATTAAGTCCACATTCTTGAGGGGTACTGGATTTTACAGACACCTCACAGCCTGGCTCCTGCTTCTCTCCAACTATATTTTTACTTCCACTTTTGTTTCTGTCTGTCTGCTCTCACACTTTCTTATCCAAGTTGTTCCTCAAGATTCAGTAAGACTACACTATTTGTTATTTCCTGGCTTTGCAGCCTTGTCTTAGTTCAGTATCTTCACACTTGCTTTTGTTTGTCTGGAATGCCCAGTTTCCTTCAGCTGACCCACATTTACCCTTTGAGTTTCTCCTTGATGGCTGCAGTTTTACAGAGCCTTTCTTGACCTTTCCCACAAGTTTGTTGTTTCTCTCTTCCTGTGGAGTCATGTAGCACTGGTATTCTCTGGTACCTCTGTTTGCTGGCTTAAGTGACCTATTAATGTAAACCATTGAAGAAGCGGATCTATGTCTGTATTATTTATATTTATCTCTCCAGAACCTCACATAGATCTGGTACAGAATAAATGCTCAAAATGCTTGCTTAATGAATAACTAGTAAGTGTTCACTGAATAATAAGTGCCTTGAAACAAATCTCCTGGTAAGACATTTCTTATAAATCAATTTAGATGTGGCACAAGATATTTCTCCGACCATTACCGTATCACTCTCTCTCCAGAAATAAATGATGAGGTTTCCCTTCTCCTGCTTTAACCTAAGGATAGAAATAGAGCTCTGTAAGAACTTTGATTCTTTATTTTTATTTGTTTTGAGGCAGGGTGTGACTATAATTCAGGCTGGATTTGAGCTCGCAGCGCTCCTCCTCCCTACACCTTCACAGTGCTAGGATGATAGGTGTGTACCACCATGCCTGTAAGAATTTGGATATTTGTTCAGTAAGTGCTGAACATACTGTAATACAGTTTTTTGAGTATACTATACTATATTCTTTACATAATTATTTTGTGTTCATTCCAGCCTACAAAGTATGAATTGTTTTTGTCACTTTATTGATGAGCATTAGTAAGCTTTGATCCCTGATGCCACATACCATGCCAGCCCTGTGCTGAGCCAGCTACCAAAACTGGGCATGGTAGTACACAACTGTAATCCCAGGTGTTATGGTTTACGTCTAGTTGTCCCCCTAAAGCCTTATGTAGTCATTGGGCGGGGGCTTCTATCGATTGAGACTTGACTCACAAGTCACTGGGATTATGTGTTTTAGTACTGATGGGATTATTGGTCTGAGCAGGTCTGGGACTATGGGTGTGGTCTAGGGTGGATATCCTAAGGCAGAAAGCCTGAATGTAATATAAAGAGAGACAGAGAGACACACTAGAGCTGTTGCTCTGCTGCCATGTTTGGTTTGCTACCTTTGCCACCATTTTGTTGCTGTTCCACTGCCATGAACTTGATGCTCTCTGCCCTGCTCCACTCAGCCGTGGCCCAGCCAAATATGGACTATGAACTGTGAGCTAATAAGCCTTTCCTTTCTTCATTCTGAGTGTCGGGTATTTGTCCCAGCAATGAGTAAAAAGTAACTAAGACACCAGGGCTGGTGAGGCTGAGACAGGAGGAAGATCACTACGAGTCTGAGCTGCGTAGTGAGACCATGTACCAAATAAACTTAAAAAAATAAACAAAAAATAAAGCAAAAACCCCTGAATGTTCAGAGGCAAGGGATTTAGATTAGTAGTAGAACCCTTTCTAGCACGTTGGAATCCCTGGGTTTGGTCCTTGGCACTAAAAACAAAAAATAAACCTCAACTGGAAAACAAAAAGTCTAACAAAGAACTACAACAAAAGCCATCTGAATGTTGGGTTTGTAGATGAGAACAGGTTGTATTCACTTGTGTGAAGAAAATAGGCAAAATATGTAATTGAAAATGCTCTATAACTTGGTGATGCAAATGGGAGGTGATTAGCTAATTGGATAACTAGGCCTGTTTTAAATTATTGCTTTATCTTGGACCTAGAGTATTCGTGCTGGCAAATACTCTGAAAAATCAAGCCAGTGCATGGTGTTGTCACACGCATAAATGTAAAAAGCAAATTAGTGAACAGTTGGCTCTGTAAGAGAATGCTTAGTAGTAGGCCCAGTAACACACGAAGTCTAGCTGGGCGTGTCCAGCTGGGGTGGGTGACATGCTGTGGACTTTTCACCTCTCAGTTGCTGCTCATAGAACAAGAATTTAGACTAGGACTGAACTGCCCTTTTGCTAGAAGCACTGTCCTTCCTAGTAAGAGGAGACACTTCAGTTTGCTGTTTCAGCTCCGTCTCAGTCATTCCCATTCCCTGTGGCAAGGAGACAGAACACCTTCCCAGTGGTCAGTTTCCCTTCTCTGACGACCAGCATTTATGTTGGGAAAATCAGATCCATGTTTTTCCCTCTGCTTCAGGGAGAACATAGCATTTAGACTAAATCCATAGTTGTGTGAATTTTGGACACACATACACAAACATGCACATGCTGCACATGTGTGCGCAGACATACATGCACATAGGGTTCTGTTTTACTCCTTGTATTAGTTACTTTTTTGCTCGTTGCTGGGACAAATACCCAACACTCAAAATGAAGGAAAGAAAGGTTTATTTTGCTCACAGTTCATAGAGGTTTCAGTCCATATTCGGCTGGCCCAAGGCTGAGTGGAGCAGGGTGGAGAGCATCCAGTTCATGGCGGCGGAACAGCAACAAAATGGCGGCAGAGGTAGCCAACCAACACAGCAGCAGAGCAACAGCAACAGCTAGAGCTCCAGTCTGTCTCTCTGTCTCTCTTTATATCACATTCAGGCTCTCCACCTTAGCTCCCGCCCTAGGCTACACCCATAATCCCAGAAGTACTTCCACCCATAATCCCATCAGTACTAAAACCTATAATCCCAGGGATCATGGATCAAGTCTCAAACTCTAGAAGTCCCTGCCCAATGACTCCATGAGGCTTTGGGGGGACAACTAGACATAAACCATAACACTCCTAAAGCTATTTCTTAGGAAGCCAAGTGTTATGGTTTGTGTATAGATGTCCCCCCAAAGCCATGTAGTCATGGGGCGGCTTTTGAAATTTGTAATCGATTATTGTGACAATGGGTGCTGCCCTTCCCCTGGGGCAGGTGATTTGCATTTCAGTGTAAGCTAGGAAGAGAAGTTAGCTGCTTGAGCTGTTGCTAGCTCTCCCTGCATTCTTGCTGTTAGCCCTTAGCCTGCTGCCATGAAAGATTGTTCTCTGCCATGTGCCAGCCTGTTTTGGAGCTAGCTGAATATGGACTGAAACCTCCAGTAACTGTGAGCTAAGTAAACCTTTCCTTTCCTCATTTTGAGTGTCATGTATTTGTCCCAGCAGCAAGAGAAGAGTAACTTAAGACACGGAGTTTGACTGTGTGACCTTAAGTTTTTTTTTTAGAACTGTTGCTTGTTTATTTATTTATTTTTATGGCCGGCTCAGCCTGCCCTGAGGGCAGGGCTGGTGCAGCATGTGGTGCCCGGGATCGAACCGCAGTCCCTGCAGCCGCCTCAGCTTTCCTAAGCGGGCACTTTAGACCACTGAGCCATCCTGCTGAGCCCCGACCTTAAGTTCTTATTCTACTTTTTTTCATTCTCTTGGAATGGCCTTTAGTTAAGTCTTTGTCATTTCTGTTTACATTTGATACTATCTTTGAGTCTAGAGTTCATTTTTGTCCCTTCAGGTTTTAGCAGGAGGGCTTGCTATAGTTGGTGTGTATGTTGGTCAGAGGCAAAGCCAGATGAGGGCCACTCTTACTGCATTTTAATTCCTTCTGTTAACTTGCAAAGTCAAGGCACAAATCACAGCCAAGAAGGACAGTCTGTTTTGATAATTGCTTTTGACTCAAGTATGAATAGTTTTCCTGAAGCATTTTCTCGCCTTTTCACTGTAGATCAAACTTGACTTCCCTTCATAGTGTTTACTATAAGTGGAACCCTAGTTCTTGTCTCTAGCGGCAATTTTTTAAATGTTTACAGAATAAGGTCTCAGTTCTTCGAATTTCCAGCTTCCCATATGACAACTTGAAGAATAACATACTGTCATAAATGTAAGTGAGTCTTACTATAGTGTGTTTTCTAGCATATTAATCCCTTGGCTTGTGTATTTCTGAAATTCTGTTGCTTCTTAGTAGTAGACTGTGATCAAGTGGTACATGTCTAGGGTGGGGAACCTCTCAGCCTACTTTTGAGCCATTGCTTTTGCTTTTTAATAGTTTTAGTTTTAAGAAGGATTGCTGTCTAGATATCATTTGGTTAGAAAGGCCTGTGAAACGCAGATTTTACTATATAACTATTCATTAAGACAGATTTTTTTTTTTTTTAAGACAGATTGTTTTTCATCTACCCTCATTTAGTTATGTAGTGATACTTGATATTGATTTCAGCAAGAGCATGTTCTGTAGAGATGTTTTCTCTTTGATCCTGAATGTAAGGTAGCCTTTATTGCCTGTAAAGCCTCTTTCTTACCTTCCTTCCTTCAAAGGAAGTCTTTCACCTGTAAATTGCCTCCCTCCTATAGATCTTCACCTTCATCTATAAACTGTGCCCTGTGCACTGCCTCTGGGCATTCCCCATCTCCCAACCTCAGAAAGCAGATTTCAGCTTCCCTAAGTGGTGAAAATTTTAACATACCCTACCAAAGGGGCAAACCCCTAGCATATATCATATCCTAGATAACTCATTTTAAGGGCATCCCCCACTCTCTATGAATATATCCAACTAATGACCACTGGGCACCTCTCTCCCACTTGAGTTCCTGCATGTGAGGTAGGCTGTTTCCACAGCATGGCTGTTATGAACATAAACGTGGATGTGAATGTGCCACTGTAGCGTGAAGGCCCTAGTTTGAAGGGGGATGTGTTTAAGAATGGAATATCTAGGTTAAATGCTGTTTGTGTTTTATCTTTTGAGGAATAATCATACTGACTTAGTAGTGGTACTAGTTTACATTCGCATCAGTGTTGTGGAAGAGTTCCTTCCTCACCCCCACTCCCACCCTCACTAGCATTCAGCATGGTTTTTGTTTTTTTTGTGATAATAGTTATTCTGATGAGGTGAGATGGAATCTCAATGTAGTTTTAATTTGCAGTTCTCTGATGGATAGAGATGGTAAGCATTTCATATACTTTTTCCCCAAAATCTGCTGGGCCAGTGCACCTTATGTTTTTTAGATTTATCCAGGTGCTCCTTTTAAAAATTAATTAAGTATACTGGAAAATCATAGATATTCATAATGATCACATTTATCATAGGAAATTTGTAACTGCTCATTTTATAACTTCTTTTTTCCCTTCTATCCAGGAACTCTTATAAAGTCTGTCATTGCTTTATTTTCCTTTTTCTTTGATTTTTGTCTGAATGTTCTAACACTTCCAATCTGTCTTTAACTTCTAATGTTCTTTTGATTGATCTTACTGCCTAGCCATTCAACTGAGTTTTTTACTTGACTTAATGAGCTGTGCATTTCCAGGATATCTGCTTTTTTTTTTTTTTTTTTTTTTTTTTTTTTTTTTTTTTTTTTTTTTTTTTTTTTTTTTTTTTTTTTTTTTTTTTTTTTTTTTTTTTTTTTTTTTTTTTTTTTTTTTTTTTTTTTTTTTTTTTTTTTTTTTTTTTTTTTTTTTTTTTTTTTTTTTTTTTTTTTTTAATATTTTATCTCTTAAAAAAATTTATCTCTTTATAGAAGTAATCTTTCACATTTTGGTTCTTTCTTTCTAATGCATTGCTCAATTTAGTTGTTGCTTTTTTTTATTTTTTATTTTTGTATTTTAGGGAAGAGTCTATAGGGTGTTTAGGGTCTCACTACTAGATCAGACTCTTTGTGATCTGCCTTTTTACGGCCTCCCAAGAGCTGGGATTACAGGTGTGTGCCACCATGCCCAGTCTCAATTGCTCTCAGAGTGTGCCCTGGGGGTGGGGCTTGGGCTTGGGCTCCCATGGCAGGCCCAGGGATTGAATCCCCAGCCCCTGTGCCTGCTTGCAGGCACTTGAATTTGCTGAACTATTTGGCTGACCCAGTTATTGATTTATTTAGCTGTTTATTTTCCTATTTAATTGCACTGATCATTTTAATAGTTTTAAAAATGCTTTTCCTCAAATTATGCCTACTTCAGCATCTGAGGTTAGTTTTTTTAAAAATTTATTTTATTACTATTATTTATTTATTTATTTATTTATTTATTTTTCTTGTTTTAGAACCTGTGTTTGTTTATTCACTCATTTTTATGGCCGGCTCAGCCCGCCCTAAGAGCAGGGCTGGCGCAGCATGTGGTGCCAGGGATCGAATCGCGGTCCCTGAAACTGCCCAAGCTTTCCCAAGCAGGCGCTTTAGGCCACTGAGCCATCTCGCTGGGCCCCCTCTGAGGTTAGTTTTTGGTGAGTTGTATATTTTTGGAAGCATCTTACCCTGTTCTCAAGTTTAGTTGTGTTCCTCTGTGGAGGCTTATAGCTCATTTAGCAAAGATAATTCTTTTCCTGTATTGTGGGAGTCTTTTTGGTAGTGACTGTCTTCGTGATATGCCCTGGATTATAGTTAACGTCTCCATGTGAGTTCCATTGGGTCTTTTCTGGATGCTATTTAAAAAGGGAATAATTACTTGAGAAGTTGACCAATTAATTATATTTGACTTCTTCAGGAAAAATCAAGCAAAGAGGTAAAATATAGTAAGCTAGAGAAAATTAAATGTTAATGATATTTAGGTCAATATTAATAGTTATATAGAGAAGAGAGGGAAAGTTATAAAGAGAAAAAGGAAAGAAGGAAACAATAGAGGAAAATAAAAAGACAGAAAAATGTTTGTGTTGTAGTTTAGAATCAGAGTGTCTCTTAAAAGTCTCATGTTTTTAGAAGGCCTGTGGGAGCTGATTGGATCAGAAGGGCACTACACTTAACAGTGGATTGAGCTGATGAAACATTTATACCTTCATGTGCTGTTGAAAGTGGTTGATTTATAGGGCCTGGTTGGAGGAAGGTTTTTGAGGACATGACCTGGAAGTGTATGCTCCTATCCCCAGCTTCCTTTCTACTCTGTCCTTCCTGGTGGCCAGGTGTTGATTCTTCTGTGGCTCTTCTACCATGCCTTTCTCCCTGGAGCCAGCTGATAGGGACTGACTACTGTGAAACTTTAAGCCAAATGAACCTGTTCTTTAAGTTGTGAGTGTGGGGCATTTTGTCCTAGCAATAGGAAAGTGACTAGTATAGTATGTGAAGAGATGCAGAGAAAATTTGGCAAGGAAGAGAGTATAGACAGGAGCAAGGGACATAATAAGGGATTTGTATCCAGTTATTAAATTACTGTTAGTGCCGGGCGTGGTGGTGCACGCCTGTAATCCCAGCACTCGGGAGGCTGAGGCAGGAGGATCGGTGTGAGTTCGAGACCAGCCTGGGCTACAAAAGTGAGCTCAAGGCCAGCCTGAACTGCATAGTGAGACCCTGTCTCAAAAAGACAAAAAAAAAAAAAAAAAAAAAAAAAAAAAAAAAAAAAAAAAAAAAAAAAAAAAAAAAA